>JAWNNV010000907.1:0-26096 GCA_035044485.1 Scaptomyza reducta
TCGGGAAAAAATTTGACAAAGTTATAGGTTCGGAAAGTTTTAACATGAATTTCGAAAAAAAAAACATTTGCAACTATGAATGCGGTTTAATTATTGAGATCGAGCCACGACTAAAACGCCTTTCCTTTTGAAAATCGGTTCAGTTTTGACAAAGTTATAGGTTCGGAAAGTTTTGACATAGTTATAGGTTCGGAAAGTTTTGACAAAGTTATAGGTTCGGAAAGTTTTGACATGAATTTCGAAAAAAAAAACATTTGCAACTATGAATGCGGTTTAATTATTGAGATCGAGCCACGACTAAAACGCCTTTCCTTTTGAAAATCGGTTCAGTTTTGACAAAGTTATAGGTTCGGAAAGTTTTGACAAATGTTATAGGTTCGGAAAGTTTTAACATGAATTTCGAAAAAAAAAACATTTCCAACTATGAATGCGGTTTAATTATTGAGATCGAGCCACGACTAAAACGCCTTTCCTTTTGAAAATCGGTTCAGTTTTGACAAAGTTATAGGTTCGGAAAGTTTTGACATAGTTATAGGTTCGGAAAGTTTTAACATGAATTTCGAAAAAAAAAAAACATTTCCAACTATGAATGCGGTTTAATTATTGAGATCGAGCCACGACTAAAACGCCTTTCCTTTTGAAAATCGGTTCAGTTTTGACAAAGTTATAGGTTCGGAAAGTTTTGACATAATTATAGGTTCGGAAAGTTTTAACATGAATTTCGAAAAAAAAAAACATTTCCAACTATGAATGCGGTTTAATTATTGAGATCGAGCCACGACTAAAACGCCTTTCCTTTTGAAAATCGGTTCAGTTTTGACAAAGTTATAGGTTCGGAAAGTTTTGACAAAGTTATAGGTTCGGAAAGTTTTAACATGAATTTCGAAAAAAAAAACATTTCCAACTATGAATGCGGTTTAATTATTGAGATCGAGCCACGACTAAAACGCCTTTCCTTTTGAAAATCGGTTCAGTTTTGACAAAGTTATAGGTTCGGAAAGTTTTGACAAAGTTATAGGTTCGGAAAGTTTTGACATAAATTTCGAAAAAAAAAACATTTGCAACTATGAATGCGGTTTAATTATTGAGATCGAGCCACGACTAAAACGCCTTTCCTTTTGAAAATCGGTTCAGTTTTGACAAAGTTATAGGTTCGGAAAGTTTTGACATATTTATAGGTTCGGAAAGTTTTGACATGAATTTCGAAAAAAAAAACATTTCCAACTATGAATGCGGTTTAATTATTGAGATCGAGCCACGACTAAAACGCCTTTCCTTTTGAAAATCGGTTCAGTTTTGACAAAGTTATAGGTTCGGAAAGTTTTGACAAAGTTATAGGTTCGGAAAGTTTTAACATGAATTTCGAAAAAAAAAACATTTCCAACTATGAATTCGGTTTAATTATTGAGATCGAGCCACGACTAAAACGCCTTTCCTTTTGAAAATCGGTTCAGTTTTGACAAAGTTATAGGTTCGGAAAGTTTTGACATTAGTTATAGGTTTGGAAAGTTTTGACAAAGTTATAGGTTCGGAAAGTTTTAACATGAATTTCGAAAAAAAAAACATTTCCAACTATGAATGCGGTTTAATTATTGAGATCGAGCCACGACTAAAACGCCTTTCCTTTTGAAAATCGGTTCAGTTTTGACAAAGTTATAGGTTCGGAAAGTTTTGACATAGTTATAGGTTCGGAAAGTTTTAACATGAATTTCGAAAAAAAAAACATTTCCAACTATGAATGCGGTTTAATTATTGAGATCGAGCCACGACTAAAACGCCTTTCCTTTTGAAAATCGGTTCAGTTTTGACAAAGTTATAGGTTCGGAAAGTTTTGACAAAGTTATAGGTTCGGAAAGTTTTAACATGAATTTCGAAAAAAAAAACATTTCCAACTATGAATGCGGTTTAATTATTGAGATCGAGCCACGACTAAAACGCCTTTCCTTTTGAAAATCGGTTCAGTTTTGACAAAGTTATAGGTTCGGAAAGTTTTGACATAGTTATAGGTTCGGAAAGTTTTGACAAAGTTATAGGTTCGGAAAGTTTTAACATGAATTTCGAAAAAAAAAACATTTCCAACTATGAATGCGGTTTAATTATTGAGATCGAGCCACGACTAAAACGCCTTTCCTTTTGAAAATCGGTTCAGTTTTGACAAAGTTATAGGTTCGGAAAGTTTTGACATAGTTATAGGTTCGGAAAGTTTTAACATGAATTTCGAAAAAAAAAACATTTCCAACTATGAATGCGGTTTAATTATTGAGATCGAGCCACGACTAAAACGCCTTTCCTTTTGAAAATCGGTTCAGTTTTGACAAAGTTATAGGTTCTGAAAGTTTTGACAAAGTTATAGGTTCGGAAAGTTTTAACATGAATTTCGAAAAAAAAAAACATTTCCAACTATGAATGCGGTTTAATTATTGAGATCGAGCCACGACTAAAACGCCTTTCCTTTTGAAAATCGGTTCAGTTTTGACAAAGTTATAGGTTCGGAAAGTTTTGACATAGTTAGGTTCGGAAAGTTTCAATTAAGGTTCGGAAAGTTTTGACATGAATTTCGAAAAAAAAAACATTTGCAACTATGAATGCGGTTTAATTATTGAGATCGAGCCACGACTAAAACGCCTTTCCTTTTGAAAATCGGTTCAGTTTTGACAAAGTTATAGGTTCGGAAAGTTTTGACAAAGTTATAGGTTCGGAAAGTTTTAACATAAATTTCGAAAAAAAAAACATTTCCAACTATGAATTCGGTTTAATTATTGAGATCGAGCCACGACTAAAACGCCTTTCCTTTTGAAAATCGGTTCAGTTTTGACAAAGTTATAGGTTCGGAAAGTTTTGCATTAGTAATAGGTTTGGAAAGTTTTGACAAAGTTATAGGTTCGGAAAGTTTTAACATGAATTTCGAAAAAAAAAACATTTCCAACTATGAATGCGGTTTAATTATTGAGATCGAGCCACGACTAAAACGCCTTTCCTTTTGAAAATCGGTTCAGTTTTGACAAAGTTATAGGTTCTGAAAGTTTTGACAATATTTATAGGTTCGGAAAGTTTTGACATGAATTTCGAAAAAAAAAACATTTGCAACTATGAATGCGGTTTAATTATTGAGATCGAGCCACGACTAAAACGCCTTTCCTTTTGAAAATCGGTTCAGTTTTGACAAAGTTATAGGTTCGGAAAGTTTTGACAAAGTATAGGTTCGGAAAGTTTTAACATAAATTTCGAAAAAAAAAACATTTCCAACTATGAATTCGGTTTAATTATTGAGATCGAGCCACGACTAAAACGCCTTTCCTTTTGAAAATCGGTTCAGTTTTGACAAAGTTATAGGTTCGGAAAGTTTTGCATTAGTAATAGGTTTGGAAAGTTTTGACAAAGTTACAGGTTCGGAAAGTTTTAACATGAATTTCGAAAAATAAAAAAATTTCCAACTATGAATGCGGTTTAATTATTGAGATCGAGCCACGACTAAAACGCCTTTCCTTTTGAAAATCGGTTCAGTTTTGACAAAGTTATAGGTTCGGAAAGTTTTGACATAGTTAAAGGTTCGGAAAAAATTGACAAAGTTATAGGTTCGGAAAGTTTTGACATGAATTTCGAAAAAAAAAACATTTGCAACTATGAATGCGGTTTAATTATTGAGATCGAGCCACGACTAAAACGCCTTTCCTTTTGAAAATCGGTTCAGTTTTGACAAAGTTATAGGTTCGGAAAGTTTTGACATAGTTATAGGTTCGGAAAGTTTTGACAAAGTTATAGGTTCGGAAAGTTTTAACATGAATTTCGAAAAAAAAAACATTTCCAACTATGAATGCGGTTTAATTATTGAGATCGAGCCACGACTAAAACGCCTTTCCTTTTGAAAATCGGTTCAGTTTTGACAAAGTTATAGGTTCGGAAAGTTTTGACATAGTTAAAGGTTCGGAAAGTTTGACAAAGTTATAGGTTCGGAAAGTTTTAACATAAATTTCGAAAAAAAAAACATTTGCAACTATGAATGCGGTTTAATTATTGAGATCGAGCCACGACTAAAACGCCTTTCCTTTTGAAAATCGGTTCAGTTTTGACAAAGTTATAGGTTCGGAAAGTTTTGACATAGTTATAGGTTCGGAAAGTTTTGACAAAGTTATAGGTTCGGAAAGTTTTAACATGAATTTCGAAAAAAAAAACATTTGCAACTATGAATGCGGTTTAATTATTGAGATCGAGCCACGACTAAAACGCCTTTCCTTTTGAAAATCGGTTCAGTTTTGACAAAGTTATAGGTTCGGAAAGTTTTGACATAGTTATAGGTTCGGAAAGTTTTGACAAAGTTATAGGTTCGGAAAGTTTTAACATGAATTTCGAAAAAAAAAACATTTCCAACTATGAATGCGGTTTAATTATTGAGATCGAGCCACGACTAAAACGCCTTTCCTTTTGAAAATCGGTTCAGTTTTGACAAAGTTATAGGTTCGGAAAGTTTTGACATAGTTATAGGTTTGGAAAGTTTTGACAAAGTTATAGGTTCGGAAAGTTTTAACATGAATTTCGAAAAAAAAAACATTTCCAACTATGAATGCGGTTTAATTATTGAGATCGAGCCACGACTAAAACGCCTTTCCTTTTGAAAATCGGTTCAGTTTTGACAAAGTTATAGGTTCGGAAAGTTTTGACAAAGTTATAGGTTCGGAAAGTTTTGAAAATTACAGGTTGAAATTTACAGAAAAAAAAAAACATTTCCAACTATGAATGCGGTTTAATTATTGAGATCGAGCCACGACTAAAACGCCTTTCCTTTTGAAAATCGGTTCAGTTTTGACAAAGTTATAGGTTCGGAAAGTTTTGACATAGTTATAGGTTCGGAAAGTTTTGACAAAGTTATAGGTTCGGAAAGTTTTAACATGAATTTCGAAAAAAAAAACATTTGCAACTATGAATGCGGTTTAATTATTGAGATCGAGCCACGACTAAAACGCCTTTCCTTTTGAAAATCGGTTCAGTTTTGACAAAGTTATAGGTTCGGAAAGTTTTGACATATTTATAGGTTCGGAAAGTTTTGACATGAATTTCGAAAAAAAAAACATTTGCAACTATGAATGCGGTTTAATTATTGAGATCGAGCCACGACTAAAACGCCTTTCCTTTTGAAAATCGGTTCAGTTTTGACAAAGTTATAGGTTCGGAAAGTTTTGACAAAGTTATAGGTTCGGAAAGTTTTAACATGAATTTCGAAAAAAAAAACATTTCCAACTATGAATGCGGTTTAATTATTGAGATCGAGCCACGACTAAAACGCCTTTCCTTTTGAAAATCGGTTCAGTTTTGACAAAGTTATAGGTTCGGAAAGTTTTGACATAGTTAAAGGTTCGGAAAGTTTTGACAAAGTTATAGGTTCGGAAAGTTTTAACATGAATTTCGAAAAAAAAAACATTTCCAACTATGAATGCGGTTTAATTATTGAGATCGAGCCACGACTAAAACGCCTTTCCTTTTGAAAATCGGTTCAGTTTTGACAAAGTTATAGGTTCGGAAAGTTTTGACATAGTTATAGGTTCGGAAAGTTTTGACAAAGTTATAGGTTCGGAAAGTTTTAACATGAATTTCGAAAAAAAAAACATTTCCAACTATGAATGCGGTTTAATTATTGAGATCGAGCCACGACTAAAACGCCTTTCCTTTTGAAAATCGGTTCAGTTTTGACAAAGTTATAGGTTCGGAAAGTTTTGACATAGTTATAGGTTCGGAAAGTTTTGACAAAGTTATAGGTTCGGAAAGTTTTAACATGAATTTCGAAAAAAAAAACATTTCCAACTATGAATGCGGTTTAATTATTGAGATCGAGCCACGACTAAAACGCCTTTCCTTTTGAAAATCGGTTCAGTTTTGACAAAGTTAAGGTTCGGAAAGTTTTGACATAGTTATAGGTTCGGAAAGTTTTGACAAAGTTATAGGTTCGGAAAGTTTTAACATGAATTTCGAAAAAAAAACATTTCCAACTATGAATGCGGTTTAATTATTGAGATCGAGCCACGACTAAAACGCCTTTCCTTTTGAAAATCGGTTCAGTTTTGACAAAGTTATAGGTTCGGAAAGTTTTGACATAGTTATAGGTTCGGAAAGTTTTGACAAAGTTATAGGTTCGGAAAGTTTTAACATGAATTTCGAAAAAAAAAACATTTGCAACTATGAATGCGGTTTAATTATTGAGATCGAGCCACGACTAAAACGCCTTTCCTTTTGAAAATCGGTTCAGTTTTGACAAAGTTATAGGTTCGGAAAGTTTTGACATAGTTATAGGTTCGGAAAGTTTTGACAAAGTTATAGGTTCGGAAAGTTTTAACATGAATTTCGAAAAAAAAAACATTTCCAACTATGAATGCGGTTTAATTATTGAGATCGAGCCACGACTAAAACGCCTTTCCTTTTGAAAATCGGTTCAGTTTTGACAAAGTTATAGGTTCGGAAAGTTTTGACATAGTTATAGGTTCGGAAAGTTTTGACAAAGTTATAGGTTCGGAAAGTTTTAACATGAATTTCGAAAAAAAAAACATTTCCAACTATGAATGCGGTTTAATTATTGAGATCGAGCCACGACTAAAACGCCTTTCCTTTTGAAAATCGGTTCAGTTTTGACAAAGTTATAGGTTCGGAAAGTTTTGACATATTTATAGGTTCGGAAAGTTTTAACATGAATTTCGAAAAAAAAAACATTTGCAACTATGAATGCGGTTTAATTATTGAGATCGAGCCACGACTAAAACGCCTTTCCTTTTGAAAATCGGTTCAGTTTTGACAAAGTTATAGGTTCGGAAAGTTTTGACAAAGTTATAGGTTCGGAAAGTTTTAACATGAATTTCGAAAAAAAAAACATTTCCAACTATGAATGCGGTTTAATTATTGAGATCGAGCCACGACTAAAACGCCTTTCCTTTTGAAAATCGGTTCAGTTTTGACAAAGTTATAGGTTCGGAAAGTTTTGACATAGTTATAGGTTCGGAAAGTTTTGACAAAGTTATAGGTTCGGAAAGTTTTAACATGAATTTCGAAAAAAAAAACATTTCCAACTATGAATGCGGTTTAATTATTGAGATCGAGCCACGACTAAAACGCCTTTCCTTTTGAAAATCGGTTCAGTTTTGACAAAGTTATAGGTTCGGAAAGTTTTGACAAAGTTATAGGTTCGGAAAGTTTTAACATGAATTTCGAAAAAAAAAACATTTCCAACTATGAATGCGGTTTAATTATTGAGATCGAGCCACGACTAAAACGCCTTTCCTTTTGAAAATCGGTTCAGTTTTGACAAAGTTATAGGTTCGGAAAGTTTTGACAAATTTATAGGTTCGGAAAGTTTTAACATGAATTTCGAAAAAAAAAACATTTCCAACTATGAATGCGGTTTAATTATTGAGATCGAGCCACGACTAAAACGCCTTTCCTTTTGAAAATCGGTTCAGTTTTGACAAAGTTATAGGTTCGGAAAGTTTTGACAAAGTTATAGGTTCGGAAAGTTTTAACATGAATTTCGAAAAAAAAAACATTTCCAACTATGAATGCGGTTTAATTATTGAGATCGAGCCACGACTAAAACGCCTTTCCTTTTGAAAATCGGTTCAGTTTTGACAAAGTTATAGGTTCGGAAAGTTTTGACATAGTTATAGGTTCGGAAAGTTTTGACAAAGTTATAGGTTCGGAAAGTTTTAACATGAATTTCGAAAAAAAAAACATTTCCAACTATGAATGCGGTTTAATTATTGAGATCGAGCCACGACTAAAACGCCTTTCCTTTTGAAAATCGGTTCAGTTTTGACAAAGTTATAGGTTCGGAAAGTTTTGACATAGTTATAGGTTCGGAAAGTTTTGACAAAGTTATAGGTTCGGAAAGTTTTAACATGAATTTCGAAAAAAAAAACATTTCCAACTATGAATGCGGTTTAATTATTGAGATCGAGCCACGACTAAAACGCCTTTCCTTTTGAAAATCGGTTCAGTTTTGACAAAGTTATAGGTTCGGAAAGTTTTGACATAGTTATAGGTTCGGAAAGTTTTGACAAAGTTATAGGTTCGGAAAGTTTTAACATAAATTTCGAAAAAAAAAACATTTCCAACTATGAATGCGGTTTAATTATTGAGATCGAGCCACGACTAAAACGCCTTTCCTTTTGAAAATCGGTTCAGTTTTGACAAAGTTATAGGTTCGGAAAGTTTTGACATAGTTATAGGTTCGGAAAGTTTTGACAAAGTTATAGGTTCGGAAAGTTTTAACATGAATTTCGAAAAAAAAAACATTTCCAACTATGAATGCGGTTTAATTATTGAGATCGAGCCACGACTAAAACGCCTTTCCTTTTGAAAATCGGTTCAGTTTTGACAAAGTTATAGGTTCGGAAAGTTTTGACAAAGTTATAGGTTCGGAAAGTTTTAACATGAATTTCGAAAAAAAAAACATTTGCAACTATGAATGCGGTTTAATTATTGAGATCGAGCCACGACTAAAACGCCTTTCCTTTTGAAAATCGGTTCAGTTTTGACAAAGTTATAGGTTCGGAAAGTTTTGACAAAGTTATAGGTTCGGAAAGTTTTAACATAAATTTCGAAAAAAAAAACATTTCCAACTATGAATGCGGTTTAATTATTGAGATCGAGCCACGACTAAAACGCCTTTCCTTTTGAAAATCGGTTCAGTTTTGACAAAGTTATAGGTTCGGAAAGTTTTGACATAGTTATAGGTTCGGAAAGTTTTGACAAAGTTAAGGTTCGGAAAGTTTTAACATAAATTTCGAAAAAAAAAAACATTTCCAACTATGAATGCGGTTTAATTATTGAGATCGAGCCACGACTAAAACGCCTTTCCTTTTGAAAATCGGTTCAGTTTTGACAAAGTTATAGGTTCGGAAAGTTTTGACAAAGTTATAGGTTCGGAAAGTTTTAACATGAATTTCGAAAAAAAAAAACATTTCCAACTATGAATGCGGTTTAATTATTGAGATCGAGCCACGACTAAAACGCCTTTCCTTTTGAAAATCGGTTCAGTTTTGACAAAGTTATAGGTTCTGAAAGTTTTGACAAAATTATAGGTTCGGAAAGTTTTAACATGAATTTCGAAAAAAAAAACATTTCCAACTATGAATGCGGTTTAATTATTGAGATCGAGCCACGACTAAAACGCCTTTCCTTTTGAAAATCGGTTCAGTTTTGACAAAGTTATAGGTTCTGAAAGTTTTGACATATTTATAGGTTCGGAAAGTTTTGACATGAATTTCGAAAAAAAAAAACATTTGCAACTATGAATGCGGTTTAATTATTGAGATCGAGCCACGACTAAAACGCCTTTCCTTTTGAAAATCGGTTCAGTTTTGACAAAGTTATAGGTTCTGGAAAGTTTTGACATAGTTATAGGTTCGGAAAGTTTTAACATGAATTTCGAAAAAAAAAAACATTTGCAACTATGAATGCGGTTTAATTATTGAGATCGAGCCACGACTAAAACGCCTTTCCTTTTGAAAATCGGTTCAGTTTTGACAAAGTTATAGGTTCGGAAAGTTTTGACAAATTATAGGTTCGGAAAGTTTTAACATAAATTTCGAAAAAAAAAACATTTCCAACTATGAATTCGGTTTAATTATTGAGATCGAGCCACGACTAAAACGCCTTTCCTTTTGAAAATCGGTTCAGTTTTGACAAAGTTATAGGTTCGGAAAGTTTTGCATTAGTAATAGGTTTGGAAAGTTTTGACAAAGTTATAGGTTCGGAAAGTTTTAACATGAATTTCGAAAAAAAAAAAAATTTCCAACTATGAATGCGGTTTAATTATTGAGATCGAGCCACGACTAAAACGCCTTTCCTTTTGAAAATCGGTTCAGTTTTGACAAAGTTATAGGTTCGGAAAGTTTTGACATAGTTAAGGTTCGGAAAAAAGTTTTACAAAGTTATAGGTTCGGAAAGTTTTAACATGAATTTCGAAAAAAAAAACATTTGCAACTATGAATGCGGTTTAATTATTGAGATCGAGCCACGACTAAAACGCCTTTCCTTTTGAAAATCGGTTCAGTTTTGACAAAGTTATAGGTTCGGAAAGTTTTGACATTAGTTAATAGGTTTGGAAAGTTTTGACAAAGTTATAGGTTCGGAAAGTTTTAACATGAATTTCGAAAAATAAAAAAATTTCCAACTATGAATGCGGTTTAATTATTGAGATCGAGCCACGACTAAAACGCCTTTCCTTTTGAAAATCGGTTCAGTTTTGACAAAGTTATAGGTTCGGAAAGTTTTGACATAGTTAAAGGTTCGGAAAGATTTGACAAAGTTATAGGTTCGGAAAGTTTTGACATGAATTTCGAAAAAAAAAACATTTCCAACTATGAATGCGGTTTAATTATTGAGATCGAGCCACGACTAAAACGCCTTTCCTTTTGAAAATCGGTTCAGTTTTGACAAAGTTATAGGTTCGGAAAGTTTTGACATAGTTATAGGTTCGGAAAGTTTTGACAAAGTTATAGGTTCGGAAAGTTTTGACATGAATTTCGAAAAAAAAAACATTTCCAACTATGAATGCGGTTTAATTATTGAGATCGAGCCACGACTAAAACGCCTTTCCTTTTGAAAATCGGTTCAGTTTTGACAAAGTTATAGGTTCGGAAAGTTTTGACAAAGTTATAGGTTCGGAAAGTTTTAACATGAATTTCGAAAAAAAAAACATTTCCAACTATGAATGCGGTTTAATTATTGAGATCGAGCCACGACTAAAACGCCTTTCCTTTTGAAAATCGGTTCAGTTTTGACAAAGTTATAGGTTCGGAAAGTTTTGACATAGTTATAGGTTCGGAAAGTTTTGACATGAATTTCGAAAAAAAAAACATTTCCAACTATGAATGCGGTTTAATTATTGAGATCGAGCCACGACTAAAACGCCTTTCCTTTTGAAAATCGGTTCAGTTTTGACAAAGTTATAGGTTCGGAAAGTTTTGACATATTTATAGGTTCGGAAAGTTTTGACATGAATTTCGAAAAAAAAAACATTTGCAACTATGAATGCGGTTTAATTATTGAGATCGAGCCACGACTAAAACGCCTTTCCTTTTGAAAATCGGTTCAGTTTTGACAAAGTTATAGGTTCGGAAAGTTTTGACATAGTTAAGAAAGTTTTGACAAAGTTATAGGTTCGGAAAGTTTTAACATGAATTTCGAAAAAAAAAACATTTCCAACTATGAATGCGGTTTAATTATTGAGATCGAGCCACGACTAAAACGCCTTTCCTTTTGAAAATCGGTTCAGTTTTGACAAAGTTATAGGTTCGGAAAGTTTTGACATATTTATAGGTTCGGAAAGTTTTAACATGAATTTCGAAAAAAAAAACATTTGCAACTATGAATGCGGTTTAATTATTGAGATCGAGCCACGACTAAAACGCCTTTCCTTTTGAAAATCGGTTCAGTTTTGACAAAGTTATAGGTTCGGAAAGTTTTGACATAGTTATAGGTTCGGAAAGTTTTGACAAAGTTATAGGTTCGGAAAGTTTTAACATGAATTTCGAAAAAAAAAAACATTTCCAACTATGAATGCGGTTTAATTATTGAGATCGAGCCACGACTAAAACGCCTTTCCTTTTGAAAATCGGTTCAGTTTTGACAAAGTTATAGGTTCGGAAAGTTTTGACATAGTTATAGGTTCGGAAAGTTTTGACAAAGTTATAGGTTCGGAAAGTTTTAACATGAATTTCGAAAAAAAAAACATTTGCAACTATGAATGCGGTTTAATTATTGAGATCGAGCCACGACTAAAACGCCTTTCCTTTTGAAAATCGGTTCAGTTTTGACAAAGTTATAGGTTCGGAAAGTTTTGACATAGTTATAGGTTCGGAAAGTTTTGACAAAGTTATAGGTTCGGAAAGTTTTAACATAAATTTCGAAAAAAAAAACATTTCCAACTATGAATGCGGTTTAATTATTGAGATCGAGCCACGACTAAAACGCCTTTCCTTTTGAAAATCGGTTCAGTTTTGACAAAGTTATAGGTTCGGAAAGTTTTGACATAGTTATAGGTTCGGAAAGTTTTGACAAAGTTATAGGTTCGGAAAGTTTTAACATGAATTTCGAAAAAAAAAACATTTCCAACTATGAATGCGGTTTAATTATTGAGATCGAGCCACGACTAAAACGCCTTTCCTTTTGAAAATCGGTTCAGTTTTGACAAAGTTATAGGTTCGAAAGTTTTGACATAGTTATAGGTTCGGAAAGTTTTGACAAAGTTATAGGTTCGGAAAGTTTTAACATGAATTTCGAAAAAAAAAAACATTTCCAACTATGAATGCGGTTTAATTATTGAGATCGAGCCACGACTAAAACGCCTTTCCTTTTGAAAATCGGTTCAGTTTTGACAAAGTTATAGGTTCGGAAAGTTTTGACAAAGTTATAGGTTCGGAAAGTTTTAACATGAATTTCGAAAAAAAAAACATTTCCAACTATGAATGCGGTTTAATTATTGAGATCGAGCCACGACTAAAACGCCTTTCCTTTTGAAAATCGGTTCAGTTTTGACAAAGTTATAGGTTCGGAAAGTTTTGACATAGTTATAGGTTCGGAAAGTTTTGACAAAGTTATAGGTTCGGAAAGTTTTAACATGAATTTCGAAAAAAAAAACATTTGCCAACTATGAATGCGGTTTAATTATTGAGATCGAGCCACGACTAAAACGCCTTTCCTTTTGAAAATCGGTTCAGTTTTGACAAAGTTATAGGTTCGGAAAGTTTTGACAAAGTTATAGGTTCGGAAAGTTTTAACATGAATTTCGAAAAAAAAAACATTTCCAACTATGAATGCGGTTTAATTATTGAGATCGAGCCACGACTAAAACGCCTTTCCTTTTGAAAATCGGTTCAGTTTTGACAAAGTTATAGGTTCTGAAAGTTTTGACATATTTATAGGTTCGGAAAGTTTTGACATGAATTTCGAAAAAAAAAGACTTGCAACTATGAATGCGGTTTAATTATTGAGATCGAACCACGACTAAAACGCCTTTCCTTTTGAAAATCGGTTCAGTTTTGACAAAGTTATAGGTTCGGAAAGTTTTGACATATTTATAGGTTCGGAAAGTTTTGACATGAATTTCGAAAAAAAAAACATTTGCAACTATGAATGCGGTTTAATTATTGAGATCGAGCCACGACTAAAACGCCTTTCCTTTTGAAAATCGGTTCAGTTTTGACAAAGTTATAGGTTCGAAAGTTTTGACATATTTATAGGTTCGGAAAGTTTTGACATGAATTTCGAAAAAAAAAAACATTTGCAACTATGAATGCGGTTTAATTATTGAGATCGAGCCACGACTAAAACGCCTTTCCTTTTGAAAATCGGTTCAGTTTTGACAAAGTTATAGGTTCGGAAAGTTTTGACAATTTATAGGTTCGGAAAGTTTTAACATGAATTTCGAAAAAAAAAACATTTGCAACTATGAATGCGGTTTAATTATTGAGATCGAGCCACGACTAAAACGCCTTTCCTTTTGAAAATCGGTTCAGTTTTGACAAAGTTATAGGTTCGGAAATTTTTGCATTAGTAATAGGTTTGGAAAGTTTTGACAAAGTTAAGGTTCGGAAAGTTTTAACATGAATTTCGAAAAAAAAAAAATTTCCAACTATGAATGCGGTTTAATTATTGAGATCGAGCCACGACTAAAACGCCTTTCCTTTTGAAAATCGGTTCAGTTTTGACAAAGTTATAAGTTCGGAAAGTTTTGACATAGTTAAAGGTTCGGAAAATTTACAAAGTTATAGGTTCGGAAAGTTTTGACATGAATTTCGAAAAAAAACATTTGCAACTATGAATGCGGTTTAATTATTGAGATCGAAAGCCATGACTAAAACGCCTTTCCTTTTGAAAATCGGTTCAGTTTTGACAAAGTTATAGGTTCGGAAATTTTTGCATTAGTAATAGGTTTGGAAAGTTTTGACAAAGTTACAGGTTCGGAAAGTTTTAACATGAATTTCGAAAAATAAAAAAATTTCCAACTATGAATGCGGTTTAATTATTGAGATCGAGCCACGACTAAAACGCCTTTCCTTTTGAAAATCGGTTCAGTTTTGACAAAGTTATAGGTTCGGAAAGTTTTGACATAGTTAAAGGTTCGGAAAAAATTGACAAAGTTATAGGTTTGGAAAGTTTTGACATGAATTTCGAAAAAAAAAACATTTCCAACTATGAATGCGGTTTAATTATTGAGATCGAGCCACGAATAAAACGCCTTTCCTTTTGAAAATCGGTTCAGTTTTGACAAAGTTATAGGTTCGGAAAGTTTTGACATAGTTATAGGTTCGGAAAGTTTTGACAAAGTTATATGGTCTGAAAGTTTTGACATGAAATTCGAAAAAAAAAACATTGCCAACTATGAATGAGGTTTAATTATTGAGATCGAGCCACGACTAAAACGCCTTTCCTTTTGAAAATCGGTTCAGTTTTGACAAAGTTATAGGTTCGGAAAGTTTTGACAAAGTTATAGGTTCGGAAAGTTTTAACATAAATTTCGAAAAAAAAAACATTTCCAACTATGAATGCGGTTTAATTATTGAGATCGAGCCACGACTAAAACGCCTTTCCTTTTGAAAATCGGTTCAGTTTTGACAAAGTTATAGGTTCTGAAAGTTTTGACATATTTATAGGTTCGGAAAGTTTTGACATGAATTTCGAAAAAAAAAGACTTGCAACTATGAATGCGGTTTAATTATTGAGATCGAACCACGACTAAAACGCCTTTCCTTTTGAAAATCGGTTCAGTTTTGACAAAGTTATAGGATCTGAAAGTTTTGACATATTTATAGGTTCGGAAAGTTTTGACATGAATTTCGAAAAAAAAAACATTTGCAACTATGAATGCGGTTTAATTATTGAGATCGAGCCACGACTAAAACGCCTTTCCTTTTGAAAATCGGTTCAGTTTTGACAAAGTTATAGGTTCTGAAAGTTTTGACATATTTATAGGTTCGGAAAGTTTTGACATGAATTTCGAAAAAACAAAAACATTTGCAACTATGAATGCGGTTCTATTATTGAGATCGAGCCACGACTAAAACGCCTTTCCTTTTGAAAATCGGTTCAGTTTTGACAAAGTTATAGGTTCTGAAAGTTTTGACATATTTATAGGTTCGGAAAGTTTTGACATGAATTTCGAAAAAAAAAACATTTGCAACTATGAATTCGGTTTAATTATTGAGATCGAGCCACGACTAAAACGCCTTTTCTTTTGAAAATCGGTTCAGTTTTGACAAAGTTATAGGTTCGGAAATTTTTGCATTAGTAATAGGTTTGGAAAGTTTTGACAAAGTTACAGGTTCGGAAAGTTTTAACATGAATTTCGAAAAATAAGAAAATTTCCAACTATGAATGCGGTTTAATTATTGAGATCGAGCCACGACTAAAACGCCTTTCCTTTTGAAAATCGGTTCAGTTTTGACAAAGTTATAAGTTCGGAAAGTTTTGACATAGTTAAAGGTTCGGAAAAAATTTACAAAGTTATAGGTTCGGAAAGTTTTGACATGAATTTCGAAAAAAAACATTTGCAACTATGAATGCGGTTTAATTATTGAGATCGAGCCACGACTAAAACGCCTTTCCTTTTGAAAATCGGTTCAGTTTTGACAAAGTTATAGGTTCGGAAATTTTTGCATTAGTAATAGGTTTGGAAAGTTTTGACAAAGTTACAGGTTCGGAAAGTTTTAACATGAATTTCGAAAAATAAAAAAATTTCCAACTATGAATGCGGTTTAATTATTGAGATCGAGCCACGACTAAAACGCCTTTCCTTTTGAAAATCGGTTCAGTTTTGACAAAGTTATAAGTTCGGAAAGTTTTGACATAGTTAAAGGTTCGGAAAAAATTGACAAAGTTATAGGTTTGGAAAGTTTTGACATGAATTTCGAAAAAAAAAAAATTTCCAACTATGAATGCGGTTTAATTATTGAGATCGAGCCACGACTAAAACGCCTTTCCTTTTGAAAATCGGTTCAGTTTTGACAAAGTTATAGGTTCGGAAAGTTTTGACACAGTTAAAGGTTCGGAAAAAATTTACAAAGTTATAGGTTCGGAAAGTTTTGACATGAATTTCGAAAAAAAAAACATTTCCAACTATGAATGCGGTTTAATTATTGAGATCGAGCCACGACTAAAACGCCTTTCCTTTTGAAAATCGGTTCAGTTTTGACAAAGTTATAGGTTCTGAAAGTTTTGACATATTTATAGGTTCGGAAAGTTTTGACATGAATTTCGAAAAAAAAAAAACATTTGCAACTATGAATGAGGTTTAATTATTGAGATCGAGCCACGACTAAAACGGCTTTCCTTTTGAAAATCGGTTCAGTTTTGACAAAGTTATAGGTTCGGAAAGTTTTGACATGAATTTCGAAAAAAAAAAACAAATTTCTAACTATGAATGTGGTTTAATTATTGAGATCGAGCCACGACTAAAACGCCTTTCCTTTTGAAAATCGGTTCAGTTTTGACATATTTATAGGTTCGGAAAGTTTTGACATGAATTTCGAAAAAACAAAAACATTTGCAACTATGAATGCGGTTCTATTATTGAGATCGAGCCACGACTAAAACGCCTTTCCTTTTGAAAATCGGTTCAGTTTTGACAAAGTTATAGGTTCGGAAAGTTTTGACATAGTTATAGGTTCGAAAGTTTTGACAAAGTTATAGGTTCGGAAAGATTTGACATGAATTTCGATAAAAAAAACATTTCCAACTATGAATGCGGTTTAATTATTGAGATCGAGCCACGACTAAAACGCCTTTCCTTTTGAAAATCGGTTCAGTTTTGACAAAGTTATAGGTTCGGAAAGTTTTGACATAGTTATAGGTTCGGAAAGTTTTGACAAAGTTATAGGTTCGGAAAGATTTAACATGAATTTCGAAAAAAAAAACATTTGCAACTATGAATGCGGTTTAATTATTGAGATCGAGCCACGACTAAAACGCCTTTCCTTTTGAAAATCGGTTCAGTTTTGACAATTGACAAAGTTATAGGTTCGGAAAGTTTTGACATAGTTATAGGTTCGGAAAGTTTTGAGTTATAGGTTCGGAAAGATTTGACATGAATTTCGATAAAAAAAACATTTCCAACTATGAATGCGCTTTAATTATTGAGATCGAGCCACGACTAAAACGCCTTTCCTTTTGAAAATCGGTTCAGTTTTGACAAAGTTATAGGTTCGGAAAGTTTTGACATAGTTATAGGTTTGGAAAGTTTTGACAAAGATACAGGTTCGGAAAGATTTGACATGAATTTCGAAAAACAAAAACAAATTTCCAGCGATGAATGCGGTTTAATTATTGAGATCGAGCCACGACTAAAACGCCTTTCCGTTTGAAAATCGGTTCAGTTTTGACAAAGTTATAGGTTCGGAAAGTTTTGACATAGTTATAGGTTCGGAAAGTTTTGACAAAGTTATAGGTTCGGAAAGTTTTAACATAAATTTCGAAAAAAAAAACATTTGCAACTATGAATGCGGTTTAATTATTGAGATCGAGCCACGACTAAAACGCCTTTCCTTTTGAAAATCGGTTCAGTTTTGACAAAGTTATAGGTTCGGAAAGTTTTGACATAGTTATAGGTTCGGAAAGTTTTGACAAAGTTATAGGTTCGGAAAGATTTGACAATCGTCAATTTCGATAAAAAAAACATTTCCAACTATGAATGCGCTTTAATTATTGAGATCGAGCCACGACTAAAACGCCTTTCCTTTTGAAAATCGGTTCAGTTTTGACTAAGTTATAGGTTCGGATAGTTTTGACATAGTTATAGGTTTGGAAAGTTTTGACAAAGTTACAGGTTCGGAAAGTTTTGACATGAATTTCGAAAAAAAAAAAAAATTTCCAACTATGAATGCGGTTTAATTATTGAGATCGAGCCACGACTAAAACGCCTTTCCGTTTGAAAATCTGTTCAGTTTTGACAAAATTATAGGTTCGGAAAGTTTTGACATAGTTATAGGTTCGGAAAGTTTTGACAAAGTTATAGGTTCGGAAAGTTTTAACATAAATTTCGAAAAAAAAATCATTTGAAACTATGAATGCGGTTTAATTATTGAGATCGAGCAACGACTAAAACGCCTTTCCTTTTGAAAATCGGTTCAGTTTTGACAAAGTTATAGGTTCGGAAAGTTTTGACATAGTTATAGGTTCGGAAAGTTTTGACAAAGTTATAGGTTCTGAAAGTTTTAACATAAATTTCGAAAAAAAAAACATTTCCAACTATGAATTGGGTTTAATTATTGAGATCGAGTCACGACTAAAACGGCTTTCCTTTTGAAAATCGGTTCAGTTTTGACAAAGTTATAGGTTCGGAAAGTTTTGACATAGTTATAGGTTCGGAAAGTTTTGACAAAGTTATAGGTTCGGAAAGTTTTGACATAAATTTCGAAAAAAAACATTTGCAACTATGAATGCGGTTTAATTATTGAGATCGAGCAACGACTAAAACGCCTTTCCTTTTGAAAATCGGTTCAGTTTTGACAAAGTTATAGGTTCGAAAGTTTTGACATAGTTATAGGTTCGGAAAGTTTTGACAAAGTTATAGGTTCTGAAAGTTTTAACATAAATTTCGAAAAAAAAAAACATTTCCAACTATGAATTGGGTTTAATTATTGAGATCGAGTCACGACTAAAACGGCTTTCCTTTTGAAAATCGGTTCAGTTTTGACAAAGTTATAGGTTCTGAAAATTTTGACATATTTATAGGTTCGGAAAGTTTTGACATGATTGAAAAAAAAAACATTTGCAACTATGAATGAGGTTTAATTATTGAGATCGAGCCACGACTAAAACGCCTTTCCTTTTGAAAATCAGGTTCAGTTTTGACAAAGTTATAGGTTTGGAAAGTTTTGACAATGTTATAGGCTTCGAAAGTTTTAACATAAATTTCGAAAAAAAAAACATTTGCAACTATGAATGCGGTTTAATTATTGAGATCTAGCCACGACTAAAACGCCTTTCCTTTTGAAAATCGTTTCAGTTTTGACAAAGTTATAGGTTCGGAAAGTTTTGACATATTTATAGGTTCGGAAAGTTTTGACAAAGTTATAGGTTCGGGAAGTTTTAACATAAATTTCGAATAAAAAAACATTTGCAACTATGAATGCGGTTTAATTATTGAGATCGAGCCACGACTAAAACGCCTTTCCTTTTGAAAATCGGTTCAGTTTTGACAAAGTTATAGGTTCGGAAAGTTTTGACACAGTTAAAGGTTCGGAAAAATTGACAAAGTTATAGGTTCGGAAAGTTTTGACATGAATTTCGAAAAAAAAAAACATTTCCAATTACGAATGAGGTTTAATTATTGAGATCGAGCCACGACTAAAACGCCTTTCCTTTTGAAAATCGGTTCAGTTTTGACAAAGTTATAGGTTTGGAAAGTTTTGACAATGTTATAGGCTTCGAAAGTTTTAACATAAATTTCGATAAAAAAAACATTTCCAACTATGAATGCGCTTTAATTATTGAGATCGAGCCACGACTAAAACGGCTTTCCTTTTGAAAATCGGTTCAGTTTTGACAAAGTTATAGGTTCGGAAAGTTTTGACATGAATTTCGAAAAAAAAAACATTTGCAACTATGAATGAGGTTTAATTATTGAGATCGAGCCACGACTAAAACGCCTTTCCTTTTGAAAATCGGTTCAGTTTTGACAAAGTTATAGGTTTGGAAAGTTTTGACATGAATTTCGAAAAAAAAAAAACATTTCTAACTATGAATGTGGTTTAATTATTGAGATCGAGCCACGACTAAAACGCCTTTCCTTTTGAAAATCGGTTCAGTTTTGACAAAGTTATAGGTTCGGAAAGTTTTGACATGAATTTCGAAAAAAAAAACATTTGCAACTATGAATGAGGTTTAATTATTGAGATCGAGCCACGACTAAAACGCCTTTCCTTTTGAAAATCGGTTCAGTTTTGACAAAGTTATAGGTTGGGAAAGTTTTGACAAAGTTATAGGCTTGGAAAGTTTTAACATAAATTTCGAAAAAAAAAACATTTCCAACTATGAATTCGGTTTAATAATTAAGATCGAGCCACGACTAAAACGCCTTTCCTTTTGAAAATCGGTTCAGTTTTGACAAAGTTATAGGTTTGGAAAGTTTTGACAATGTTATAGGCTTCGAAAGTTTTAACATAAATTTCGAAAAAAAAAAACATTTGCAACTATGAATGCGGTTTAATTATTGAGATCGAGCCACGACTAAAACGCCTTTCCTTTTGAAAATCGTTTCAGTTTTGACAAAGTTATAGGTTCGGAAAGTTTTGACATATTTATAGGTTCGGAAAGTTTTGACAAAGTTATAGGTTCGGAAAGTTTTAACATAAATTTCGAATAAAAAAACATTTGCAACTATGAATGCGGTTTAATTATTGAGATCGAGCCACGACTAAAACGCCTTTCCTTTTGAAAATCGGTTCAGTTTTGACAAAGTTATAGGTTCGGAAAGTTTTGACACAGTTAAAGGTTCGGAAAAATTGACAAAGTTATAGGTTCGGAAAGTTTTGACATGAATTTCGAAAAAAAAAAACATTTCCAAATACGAATGAGGTTTAATTATTGAGATCGAGCCACGACTAAAACGCCTTTCCTTTTGAAAATCGGTTCAGTTTTGACAAAGTTATAGGTTCGGAAAGTTTTGACAAAGTTATAGGCTTGGAAAGATTTAACATAAATTTCGAAAAAAAAAACATTTCCAACTATGAATTCGGTTTAATTATTGAGATCGATCCACGACTAAAACGCCTTTCCTTTTGAAAATCGGTTCAGTTTTGACAAAGTTATAGGTTCGGAAAGTTTTGACATAGTTATAGGTTCGGAAAGTTTTGACAAAGTTATAGGTTCGGAAAGTTTTAACATAAATTTCGAAAAAAAAAACATTTGCAACTATGAATGCGGTTTAATTATTGAGATCGAGCCACGACTAAAACGCCTTTCCTTTTGAAAATCGGTTCAGTTTTGACAAAGTTATAGGTTCGGAAAATTTTGACATAGTTATAGGTTCGGAAAGTTTTGACAAAGTTATAGGTTCGGAAAGTTTTGACATGAATTTCGAAAAAAAAAACATTTCCAACTATGAATGAGGTTTAATTATTGAGATCGAGCCACGACTAAAACGCCTTTCCTTTTGAAAATCGGGTCAGTTTTGACAAAGTTATAGGTTCGGAAAGTTTTGACAAAGTTATAGGCTTGGAAAGTTTTAACATAAAATTCGATAAAAAAATCATTTCCAACTATGAATTCGGTTTAATTATTGAGATCGAGCCACGACTAAAACGCCTTTCCTTTTGAAAATCGGTTCAGTTTTGACAAAGTTATAGGTTCTGAAAGTTTTGACATATTTATAGGTTCGGAAAGTTTTGACATGAATTTCGAAAAAAAAAACACTTGCAACTATGAATGAGGTTTCATTATTTAGATCGAACCACGACTAAAACGCCTTTCCTTTTGAAAATCGGTTCAGTTTTGACAAAGTTATAGGTTCTGAAAGTTTTGACATATTTATAGGTTCGGAAAGTTTTGACATGAATTTCGAAAAAAAAAACATTTGCAACTATGAATGCGGTTTAATTATTGAGATTGAGCCACGACTAAAACGCCTTTCCTTTTGAAAATCGGTTCAGTTTTGACAAAGTTATAGGTTCGGAAAGTTTTGACACAGTTAAAGGTTTGGAAAAAATTGAGAAAGTTATAGGTTCGGAAAGTTTTGACATGAATTTCGATAAGAAAAACATTTCTAACTATGAATTCGGTTTAATAGTTGAGATCGAGCCACGACTAAAACGCCTTTCCTTTTGAAAATCGGTTCAGTTTTGACAAAGTTATAGGTTCGGAAATTTTTGACATAGTTATAGGTTTGGAAAGTTTTGACAAAGTTACAGGTTCGGAAAGTTTTAACATGAATTTCGAAAAAAAAAATATTCCAACTATGAATGCGGTTTAATTATTGAGATCGAGCCACGACTAAAACGCTTTTCCTTTTGAAAATCGGTTCAGTTTTGACAAAGTTATAGGTTCGGAAAGTTTTGACACAGTTAAAGGTTCGGAAAGTTTTGACATGAATTTCGAAAAAAAAAACATTTGCAACTATGAATGAGGTTTAATAATTGAGATCGAGCCATGACTAAAACGCATTTCCTTTTGAAAATCGGTTCAGTTTTGACAAAGTTATAGGTTCGGAAAGTTTTGACAAAGTATAGGTTCGGAAAGTTTTAACATAAATTACGAAAAAAAAAACATTTCCAACTATGAATGCGGTTTAATTATTGAGATCGAGCCACGACTAAAACGCATTTCCTTTTGAAAATCGGTTCAGTTTTGACAAAGTTATAGGTTCTAAAAGTTTTAACATATTTATAGGTTCAGAAAGTTTTGACATGTATTTCGAAAAAAAAAACATTTCCAACTATGAATGAGGTTTAATTATTGAGATCGAGCCACGACTAAAACGCCTTTCCTTTTGAAAATCGGTTCAGTTTTGACAAAGTTATAGGTTCGGAAAGTTTTGACAAAGTATAGGTTCGGAAAGTTTTAACATAAATTTCGAAAAAAAAAACATTTCCAACTATGAATTCGGTTTAATTATTGAGATCGAGCCACGACTAAAACGCCTTTCCTTTTGAAAATTGGTTCAGTTTTGACAAAGTTATAGGTTCGGAAAGTTTTGACATAGTTATAGGTTTGGAAAGTTTTGACACAGTTAAAGGTTCGGAAAAAATTGACAAAGTTATAGGTTCGGAAAGTTTTGACATGAATTTCGAAAAAAAAAACATTTGCAACTATGAATGCGGCTTAATTATTGAGATCGAGCCACGACTAAAACGCATTTCCTTTTGAAAATCGGTTCAGTTTTGACAAAGTTATAGGTTCTGAAAGTTTTGAAATATTTATAGGTTCGGAAAGTTTTGACATGAATTTCGAAAAAAAAAGACTTGCAACTATGAATGCGGTTTAATTATTGAGATCGAACCACGACTAAAACGCATTTCCTTTTGAAAATCGGTTCAGTTTTGACAAAGTTATAGGTTCGGAAAGTTTTGACATATTTATAGGTTCGGAAAGTTTTGACATGAATTTCGAAAAAAAAAGACTTGCAACTATGAATGCGGTTTAATTATTGAGATCGAGCCACGACTAAAACGCCTTTCCTTTTGAAAATCGGTTCAGTTTTGACAAAGTTATAGGTTCGGAAGTTTTGACACAGTTAAAGGTTCGGAAAAAATTGACAAAGTTATAGGTTCGGAAAGTTTTGACATGAATTTCGGAAAAAAAAATATTTGCAACTATGAATGCGGTTTAATTATTGAGATCGAGCCACGACTAAAACGCCTTTCCTTTTGAAAATCGGTTCAGTTTTGACAAAGTTATAGGTTCGTAAAGTTTTGACAAAGTATAGGTTCGGAAAGTTTTAACATAAATTTCGAAAAAAAAAACATTTGCAACTATGAATTCGGTTTAATTATTGAGATCGAGCCACGACTAAAACGCCTTTCCTTTTGAAAATCGGTTCAGTTTTGACAAAGTTATAGGTTCGGAAAGTTTTGACATAGTTATAGGTTTGGAAAGTTTTGACAAAGTTACAGGTTCGGAAAGTTTTAACATGAATTTCGAAAAAAAAAAAAATTCCAACTATGAATGCGTTTTAACTATTGAGATCGAGCCACGACTAAAACGCCTTTCCTTTTGAAAATCGGTTCAGTTTTGACAAAGTTATAGGTTCGGAAAGTTTTGACACAGTTAAAGGTTCGGAAAAAATTGACAAAGTTATAGGTTCGGAAAGTTTTGACATGAATTTCGAAAAAAAAAAACAGTTGCAACTATGAATGCGGTTTAATTATTGAGATCGAGCCACGACTAAAACGCCTTTCCTTTTGAAAATCGGTTCAGTTTTGACAAAGTTATAGGTTCTGAAAGTTTTGACATATTTATAGGTTCGGAAAGTTTTGACATGAATTTCGAAAAAAAAAACATTTGCAACTATGAATGCGGTTTAATTATTGAGATCGAGCCACGACTAAAACGCCTTTCCTTTTGAAAATCGGTTCAGTTTTGACAAAGTTATAGGTTCTGAAAGTTTTGACATATTTATAGGTTCGGAAAGTTTTGACATGAATTTCGAAAAAAAAAACATTTGCAACTATGAATGAGGTTTACTTATTGAGATCGAGCCACGACTAAAACGCATTTCCTTTTGAAAATCGGTTCAGTTTTGACAAAGTTATAGGTTCGGAAAGTTTTGACAAAGTATAGGTTCGGAAAGTTTTAACATAAATTTCGAAAAAAAAAACATTTCCAACTATGAATTCGGTTTAATTATTGAGATCGAGCCACGACTAAAACGCCTTTCCTTTTGAAAATCGGTTCAGTTTTGACAAAGTTATAGGTTCTAAAAGTTTTAACATATTTATAGGTTCAGAAAGTTTTGACATGAATTTCGAAAAAAAAAAACATTTGCAACTATGAATGCGGTTTAATTATTGAGATCGAGCCACGACTAAAACGCCTTTCCTTTTGAAAATCGGTTCAGTTTTGACAAAGTTATAGGTTCGGAAAGTTTTGACAAAGTATAGGTTCGGAAAGTTTTAACATAAATTTCGAAAAAAAAAACATTTCCAACTATGAATTCGGTTTAATTATTGAGATCGAGCCACGACTAAAACGCCTTTCCTTTTGAAAATCGGTTTAGTTTTGACAAAGTTATAGGTTCGGAAAGTTTTGACATTGTTATAGGTTTGGAAAGTTTTGACAAAGTTATAGGTTCGGAAAGTTTTAACATGAATTTCGAAAAAAAAAAAAATTCCAACTATGAATGCGTTTTAACTATTGAGATCGAGCCACGACTAAAACGCCTTTCCTTTTGAAAATCGGTTCAGTTTTGACAAAGTTATAGGTTCGGAAAGTTTTGACATATTTATAGGTTCGGAAAGTTTTGACATGAATTTCGAAAAAAAAAACATTTCCAACTATGAATGCGGTTTAATTATTGAGATCGAGCCACGACTAAAACGCCTTTCCTTTTGAAAATCGGTTCAGTTTTGACAAAGTTATAGGTTCTGAAAGTTTTGACATATTTATAGGTTCGGAAAGTTTTGACATGAATTTCGAAAAAAAAAACATTTGCAACTATGAATGAGGTTTAATTATTGAGATCGAGCCACGACTAAAACGCATTTCCTTTTGAAAATCGGTTCAGTTTTGACAAAGTTATAGGTTCGGAAAGTTTTGACAAAGTATAGGTTCGGAAAGTTTTAACATAAATTTCGAAAAAAAAAACATTTGCAACTATGAATGAGGTTTAATTATTGAGATCGAGCCACGACTAAAACGCCTTTCCTTTTGAAAATCGGTTCAGTTTTGACAAAGTTATAGGTTCGGAAAGTTTTGACACAGTTAAAGGTTCGGAAAAAATTGACAAAGTTATAGGTTCGGAAAGTTTTGACATGAATTTCGAAAAAAAAACAGTTGCAACTATGAATGCTGTTTAATTATTGAGATCGAGCCACGACTAAAACGCCTTTCCTTTTGAAAATCGGTTCAGTTTTGACAAAGTTATAGGTTCGGAAAGTTTTGACATATTTATAGGTTCGGAAAGTTTTGACATGAATTTCGAACAAAAAAAAACATTTGCAACTATGAATGCGGTTTAATTATTGAGATCGAGCCACGACTAAAACGCCTTTCCTTTTGAAAATCGGTTCAGTTTTGACAAAGTTATAGGTTCGGAAAGTTTTGACAAAGTATAGGTTCGGAAAGTTTTAACATAAATTTCGAAAAAAAAACATTTCCAACTATGAATTCGGTTTAATTATTGAGATCAAGCCACGACTAAAACGCATTTCCTTTTGAAAATCGGTTCAGTTTTGACAAAGTTATAGGTTCGGAAAGTTTTGACAAAGTAATTTATAGGTTCGGAAAGTTTTGACATGAATTTCGAAAAAAAAAACATTTCCAACTATGAATGCGGTTTAATTATTGAGATCGAGCCACGACTAAAACGCCTTTCCTTTTGAAAATCGGTTCAGTTTTGACAAAGTTATAGGTTCGGAAAGTTTTGACATAGTTATAGGTTCGGAAAGTTTTGACAAAGTTAT
>JAWNNV010000908.1:0-54015 GCA_035044485.1 Scaptomyza reducta
AAAAAACTAATAACAAACAAATGTATAAACGGTATCTTGAAACAAACGAAATGTAAATACACAAAAACAAGAAAAAACTATGAAATAAATTTCATAGAACCGAATGTAATATTAACTTGGAACTTACTTAAAGTCACACTTAATCAAAACTTTATAGCACAAAAGATTGAAATTTTAGGAAACATCATTATCAAAGCAATCAATTGTTCTGTCCAATAAGAAGATATCCAAATATCAAATGTAATATCAGATTTTACACAAACCGTTTATATCAGTAATAATATAACTAAAACAGAGCCGTTAGTATTCTTACAAACTAAAGAACTCATAAGAGAACATACAAGAACTAACAATACTTTATTAATCATAAGCTTAACATCAGTAACAATATTGTCAATAGTAATAATAAGCTATTCTTTGTTCAAATACAAAAATGTACCAAAACAAATGATAATCAAATATAAGAATAGCGCACCAACGGCACCACCCGTCGAAAATGAAGACAGAGCAACCATGGAAAGCGCCAACGACTTAAGGACGTACCCCACACTGAACGCTTGAGGACAAGCCGATTTCTAAAGGAAGGGGAAGTGATTCAGATCACGCAGATCCGTCATGTCCACACTCATACCACACTCAGCATGCCAACACCGCAGACGTACTTTCCATTAATATAATCATAACAGACCATAAAATAAGATAAGCATAAGAAAAGAATGCAACTACCTAAAGAGACCCTTCAGACCATAAAATAAGATAAGCATAAGAAAATAATGCAACTACATAAAGAGACACTTAAACAGACCATAAGATAAGATAAGAATAAACAAAGAATGCAACTACCTAGAGAGATCCTTACAAATACCACAAAATCAGATAAGCATAATGCAACTACCAAAAGCGACCCCTAAATACATGGCAGGCAAAAGTAAATAAACAGACCATGTGTTAAGAAGCAAATGCGAGGTTTCCTTATAGATTAAACCACTATCATAAGTAGAATTACATTTTGTAGACCAAGCTGTTAAGACGTGTTTTCAAATAAAGAATTATATTTTTTAAATCAAAACCGTTGTCAGACTCTCAATTATATATATATATATATTTATATATATATTTCTATGTATATTGCGAGCAAGAATTTGCGCTGAACATAGTGATCTATAAGTCCTAATTCATATTTCTGTTGAGTTAATGGATACATTTTGTAACTGGGCCCTAGACCTAAGGAATATAACCCTGTGCTCTGGCAATGATGTTATAATATATACTTGAGCGTTTCTGCTTTCGGACAGACGCATACCCAAACAGCAAGAAACGGCTTCTTGGCCGGATATTTCCGTACTCTTAATGAATTTTTGACCTATGTGTTGTAACTTTTGCTTGATTGTTACATTGCCACTACTAATATCAGTTACTGCATAACGCATTCATTTTGAAATACCTCTCTGGGACTTGTTAATATAATTAACGACGTAACTTGCATGGATCCTCCACGTCCAATGACATACCCAAATATTTTACTTCTGTAACACCAAAATGGCTTTTGCTCAAGTTAAGCTTCAGATTCGGTTTTAGAAATTGTCAGCCTCAATCACCGTATTCCGAAACCTATTGCTTGCTGATTTTGAAAATGATAATTCACAAAAAAAAGTTGTAAATAAACTTGAGCGGACTAACTCCAGCAACTCGATTGCACAAAATAATATTAACGAACACAATTTTTTTTTTTGTTTTCCTTGTTTGGCCCCACGTTGTTGGGCGCCAAAATTATTATTATATTTATACTCTGTAACGTACAATTATTATCTAGCTCTTCGGGCGCAAAATTTATGTTATCGTTTCGCCTTGTTCCAAAATTATTATAATAGTTCTCGTTACATTCGAATCACGGACATTTGTTGTTAGAACTAGCGAGGACAATAGATACTATGCATTGTGTGCGGGAATTGTTCCTACTAATTCAACTTGTTACGGCGAGCAACAACAGTCTCCGCGGGGTTCGTTAAAACTTAGAAGTACACACACAAGTACAGTCAAGGATAATATTAAGTTAAATTTATTAATCCGTGGGCCAAAATATAAACATAAACAAATAAACAAAAAAAGAAACCTTGAGTTGCAGTAACTATCGGATACGCTACACGAAAATACGGCTCTGCACCCACCCTACCTTGAGCTTTCTTCTGCCACAGATTAACCGAAAACTCCCAAATCGAACTTTACTCAATCATATTACATTCCAGGGAACATATACTTTATTTTACGCATTCATAATGCACAACAATTTGTTACTCTAAATTAATACAACCTCTCTCATTATGTAGGTTTTAGTTTATCTTAACAATTAAGGGTCTTTTCAATTTTATCTAACTCCATTTTACTTCTAATACTGTCATACTTCATTGATATTCCTTACTACATATTGTCGTTTACATTTTAATATACAAAACAACTACATGACTACTTTGTAACTATATTGTTAACCATTCATAGCTATTATTTCTCTTATCTTACATAATTCGCTTTAAGCATGTACCATGCGCCATGAGTTTTGATTTTTTATTTATAATCTCTATATATACATTGTTTTATGTTTTTTTTTCCTAATTTGATTGTTTTTTTTTTCAGACTGATGTTCATTTCGAAAAATTATGCTTTTTTTTGCTCTTTTTACATTTTCTTTTGCACTTACAAAAATATTCTTTCACTTAAATGTTGTTGTTATACCCTTAACCCATTGATAATTTGTAAAAAGGGTATTAAAGGGTTTGTGCTAAAGTATGTAACAGGGAGAAGGAAGCACCTCCGACCCCATAAAGTATATATATTCTTGATCGGCATCAACAGCCGAGTCGATATAGCCATATCCGTCTGTCCGTCCGTTCGTCCGTATGTATGAACGCGTCGATCTCAAAGACTATAAGAGCTAGAGCCTCCAGATTTGGTACATAAGCTCGCCTAATCCCTAGGCAGTACAAGTTTGTTTTAAATTTTCGATAATTTTTCCCGTTTCCGATATACACATGTAATCGATAACAACTAATTTTTTTGATGCAGTTTTGAAGATTAGACTAAATAATGACAACCTGTGATATTTTATTGAAATCGGTTGAGAAACACTGGAGATATGGAGTATTGAAATTAAGAAGGTATTCACTATACGCGTATACATACACAGACTCACACATACTTGCAAGCACTGACTGTATGCGTAAATTATAGGGTTAAGGGTATAGTCTAGTCGGGATTTCTCGACTAGAGCCTTCTTACTTGTTTTTTTTTTGTGACTCACCCTTTTAATCCAGCACAGTTGAAGGCCTTCCACTTGTTTTTGCTGATCTGTGATGATAATGTTTCGTTTTGGCTAGATTTAATTGGCAATTTAATTAGTTCAAGAAATTTTGTGAGCCCTTCTAATTTGCATACATTACTTACACATGTATAACTTAATGATTTGCTTCAACCATTTTCAACAAAAATTCTTTTCTGAACTATTTCCCTTCCAGTAAATGATTTAGTTTATATATACCTTTTGTGTGTCCTTTTATAATCAATTAATTTTGTTAAAATTATTTTTTTTTTTATTAAATTGATCAATAATTTGTTTGAAATATTCTCCTTCTGTGAATTCTAACTAATAAATCTACACTGCGTTTCTCATCTCGGTCTACGCCGAAAGTAATATATTTCCTTCAATCGATTTAAAAAATTTAAATCCGTCAGTTTGAAAATGACAATTACAACTATTACACTTTCTTATCATTCTGTCAATTCCCATTAATTAATCTAACCTTCGGTTATTATTTCGGTCTACGCCAAAACTAATAAAATTCCATGTAGTCGATTTAAAAAATTAAAGAACGACAATGACAAATACAATAACATTTAGAAAGATAATGCAAAGCAATTGAGGTGGACGTTGTCGAAGGCTAGCCTCAATCACCGTATTACGAAACCTATTGCTTGCTGATTTTGAAAATGATAATTCACAAAGAAAAGTTTTAAACAAACTTGCGCGGACTAACTCCAGCAACTCGATTGCACAAACTAATATTAACGAACACAATTTTTTTTTGTTTTCCTTGTCTGGCCCCACGTTGTTGGGCTGTTTCTTTTTTTCTAATTAGATTTTTTTTCAGACTGATGGTCTTTTATGTTCTTTTCGAAAAATTATGCTTTTTTGCTCTTTTTACATTTTCTTTTGCACTCACAAAAATATTCTTTTGTTGTTGTTTTTCTTCTTCTTGTGACTTACCCTTTTTATCCAGCATAGTTGAAGGCCTTCCACTTTTTTAGCTGATCTGTGATGATAATTTTTCGTTTTGTCTAGATGGAACAACAATTTAATTAGTTCAAGAAAATTTTGTGAGCCCTTCTAATTTGCTACATTACTTAAGAGCATTCTTACCCATGTTTAACTTAATGATATTCTTCAAAAATAATTTTATTTCTTATAAAATCTGTTTGTTCATAATTAATTCATTAAGGCACGCTTAATTTCTACGATTTATACAATACAAAAGTTAACAACCTATATGTACATAATCTCTAATAATTACATGAATTGTGGTTATTCATCAAATAACAGTTTTATAATTTGTTATTTTTTTCTTAAGCTTGTATTGTTGTTGTGGAGTTGCGCACAGAGTACTTTTGGAAATGCCGTAGACTCGGTTCCAATTGTAGCGTAAGGCGCACTGCCCTTTTCTACAGAACCCAAGACTTTTAATTGCTTCCTGTTTCTTTGCATTTGCTATCGAGACTCTATTGTGTCCAACTAAAAAAAAAATTTTTAACCTCTTTTACTAAAAGGGCAAGAATTAACATTTTTTATTGACAAAATTTCCATAAAAAGTATTCGAGTACCATTCCCCATTACTTGGCTAATACGGGTTATTCAGTTTAGGAAGTTCAAGTGTTGTTGAAAATGTTTTTTGACGAAGGTACTAGAGGGTTGTCGAAAAGGTATGTATACATTCAAAGCCATTTGCTTTATAACAACAGGTTCTAAAGTGTCATATAAAGCTGAAAATAATTGAATTCATAACCAAACACAACTTATGTTATAACAAACTGAAAAAGGCAGACCTTTTCAATGTCTGTACACCTATACCTGCTCACAAATTATTTAAGTTCCCTGCTCATCAGTTGTGTACTTAGTTTGCACGCGTATTATGCTGCACTCATCATGCACATGCCTGCCTGTATGCGCAAGCTGCAGGTTTATGTGGTCTTCGATCAATACAAATCTAAGAATTTTTATAACGTCCAAGTTTCTTAACCGATTTTGATGAAATTTTCACAGGTGATCAATATCATTAATTAGCCAATTAATTATGTACACGTGTTGTTATCGATCATATCTGTATATCGAAAACGGAAAGAATTATCGAAAATTTGAAATAAACTTGTACTGAGATCGACGCGTTCATACATACAGACGGCCGGACAGCCGTACATGGTTATATCGACTCGGCTGTTGATGCTGATCAAGAATATATATATACTTTATGGGGTCGAGATTTCTTCTGCCTTTTACATAATTGTGCACAAAACCATTATACCCTTTTTACCCATTTTCAATGGGCTAAGCGTATAAAAATGAATAAGCCTCAGCTTAACTATAATATTACCGAGTTGGAATGCTTAGCAGTCGTCCTATGTGTTGTAACTTTTGCTTGGTTGTTACATTGCCACTAATAATCTCAGTTACTACATAGCGCATTCATTTTGAAATACCTCTCAGGGACTTGTTAATATAATTAACGAAGTAACTACAGCAAGCATAGAGATCTTCAATGAACTGAATATCAATATTGACTCGCTTCAGTTGAAGAAGAAGAGTATTGTAATTTATATTTTGGGATTTTAATAGTCGACCTAAATGCTTTTATATAGCAATATAGAAATCATAGCTGGGCCTTGTCATTGAAATTTAAATTAAATGGTAATTCTTAAGTAATTTATACTTTGTCAACGTTTTCTGAAAGCAAAACCAAAAGCCTCATCCACCGTCGGACGACCAAACTGCCTAATCATAGCGATAACTTTTTTTCTCTGATTCCGAACGAAAACCTTCCAAAACTCTATAGCCATCATCGTTGTGAATTATATTTTCTTTAACTTGTTCGTAGAGGGCGTTTGCTGTGGAAATGCCTTGAAGGACGCTATGCGTGCGTAAGCAAATGGATGTTGTTACTTATATTAATCATCTCTAACTTTTTATAGTTAAGAAATAATTTATCTGTTATTTTATCAAACCTGACCTTGGTCTATGGTTGTCAAACTTTTGGTACATCTTATTTTAATGCGAGCGTATATTTTTGGGAAGGCAGTTCCACGGAGTGGCAATGTGCAATCATATCCAAAGAACTCTGGCCTTCTCCAAGTGCCATAATAATTCTACGCACCGCTACATTTTCAATAGGGACATTTTTTAATATCGTTTCATGATCTTCGGGATTCAAACATTCATTTTCCACAGCTCGTATGTGAAGGCTTGGGCAGATCTTTCTTTTAGTTCTGAAACTGAGTCCCTATCTTCTACTGATGCAACAAAGGGAACTGTGTCAGCCCAAAAAGCGGACAATCACGATTCATTAATAACAATCTGGTGTTTTCTATATAGTTCAGTGTTGACTAAAAATCTGATTGCATCAGCCATTTTTTAAAGCCTAATGGATTCGGCCATGAAATCATGGCTATATTCCATCCTACGCTTGGCGTGTATCTGAAGAACCTCGGCTTCATTAAACGCCCGTTAAAGTGACGGGACATTCAGAAAATATCTAGACACAATCACTTATAGATACACAGTATAATTTCTCTACACAACCGATAGATTTCGAAGTTGTAATGAACTAACTCAACGACAGCCGTAATGACATTCAAGAAGTCAAATTTTTAACCTTTTTTTACTAAAAGGGCAAGTATTAACCTATTTTTATTGACAAAATTTCCCTTAAAACTATTCCAGTATCAAAATTTGTAACGGTTGTTATTTTCATAATTAAAAGTTTTTTCGCAAACTGTTTTTGACAAAATTGTCGCCTGCAATAAAATGCATAAATAACAGCTTTGATGCTGCAATGCTCTTTTTCTCTCAGTAGTGAGATTGCTTCCAGAGCTTAGGAGTTTAATCACAGCTAACTTCATACTCTCCAATGGAAAGCTCTGGAACGAACGACTATAAAAAGTGCATGCGTATTAGATCGCTCTCTTCTTTTTTGTTCAGTCTGCTAATTGTCACGCCGGACCGTCGAGTCGCGAGCTGAAAAAATTTTAAACACGTGATCGCAACGCACAAGTTGGTGCACCGAGAAAAAAAAATGTTGAAAGAAAAAAAACGGAAATAAGACGATCGATCGCTAATAATAAAATACATAACAGTGCCAAATTAAACCATAATTAAGAACAAAAAACTATACGAAGTTATCGACCAGAACACGTGCACGACATGAGCTAATGGCCATGACCTATAAGTGACCTTAACCTTAAAGACACAACCACATCACCATGCGTTTGTCTACGCAGGTTTAGCAGTATCGGTCTATTATATTATTGGACAAAATCCCCGCACTCAATCGCAGTTCTGCCAAGAGCAAGCGCAATTTTCGTGCTCTTCGCCCTTGCATGGCTGCTTAGTCCATAAAAGCCTCGGAGCAGCTTCTTTTGTTCTTGTCCAAAGAGAAGGCAACAACCCAGGAAGATCAGCAGTTTAAAAAAATTATATATACAAAGCGTTTAAGTTATAAGTATTTTTTCTAAACAATGTATTAGTTTATAGATGTTAATTTGTTAATACAGTTAATGAGTGCAGTGCAAAATTACATTAACAAAGAGAAAACGATCCCCTCTTCAGGAACACAAGTAGCTCTCTCTTAATCTGTATGTAGAGCACATGTATATATATGTATATCTGCGTTCTCTGTATTCGATATTCATAAGTATTAGAAGCATATAGACCACAGCTGATTAGAAAATGTGTAAAGTGACAAAATAATTTAAAGTAACAAAACCAAACAAAAAATTAACATCAAAAGCACCGATGGACTCTCTCGCTGGAAGGCCTTTCATCGTCGGAGCAGTACATATGTAAGTACATATTATTTTCTGTATTACATTCTCATTGGCTCTCTCTTAATCTGTATGTAGAGAACATGTATATATATGTATATCTGCGTTCTCTGTATTCGATATGCATAAGTATTAGAAGCATATAGACCACAGCTGATTAGAAAATGTGTAAAGTGACAAAATAATTTAAAGTAACAAAACCAAACAAAAAACTAACATCAAAAGCACCGATGTCCTCTCTCGCTGGAAGGCCTTTCATCGTCGGAGCAGTACATATGTAAGTACATAAAAGCTATAAAGAAGCAACTCTCTTTTATTGTTTTTTTTGACATGTTCTAATCACAGCTGTATATTTGTTGGCCACCTTGAATTAAATTACAATTAGAGCAATTAATTTTGTTAATAAAACTAATTGCAGAACAAGTAAATAGTAAAAGAAAAAAATAAAACACACACAAAAAACAGTTTGCTGACCCATCTCTTATTTAATTTAAACGGGATCGTTTCCTTAACTGTTTTTGCAGCGCACACATGAAGTAAAGTGTAATCATAACCCAAATAGTTATTCAAATTACTGCTAGTTAAACTGACATGTATTCGTTAGCAGTGTTATAGGCATACACTGTTAAAATTAGTTAAAGTATTAAAATTGTTATTTGAAGTTACCTTATTCTTAAATGTTAGCATAATTTTTTTTAAAAGCAAAATGGAAAAGCTTGTTTTTTTATGATTATATATTCTCACCGAGAAATCTTTGTTAAATAAATTAAGCACCTATCATGAGTATAATGAAACGGAATTTGTTATTCTATTTTTTCATAAAATCAAATATGCACGACTAAATTGATTTAGTCCTATTGACATGGTAACGTAACAGTAGTAACCTAATTGTTTTTGGGGACTTTAAAACCATCCCGGTAGTTAAGTCCATGGTTGGGTAGGGTATAGAATGCGGTTGTCAACCACCAACTTCAGACACCGCCAAGGCCAGTTAACAAGAGAAGTCACCCATTTTTTTTTTAAGCATATCGGTCCGTGAGCCACATCTCATCTATTTTTCTCTAGTTTCCGTAAAATATAAAATTTTGTAAGCGAGAGTCAAGGAATTAGCAAAACCCACCCCACCCGAAAGAGCTACGGTAATATAGGGTCCCGCTCCGCTATACCTCCTTCGACTCATTGGACGAATGCGATTGACCAATCCGTTAACCTCTGGTCAGTACAAGCAGACGTTGGCTAGATTATGTAAATTTTTTGGTCCCAAGGTGTACATAAAATGTTGGCTAATTTTACATACAATTTTGGAGCCCAACTGTGTGGGGCATCTGTCTCTCTTTTTGAACCTACTGTGTGGGGCATCTGTCTCTCTTTTTGAACCAACTGTGTGGCGCATCTGTCTCTCTTTTTGAACCAAATGTGTGGATCCTCGGTCTTTAGGTGAAGCCGTACCTAAGTGTTTGGAACCAACTGTCTGTGGCCTCATTTTTCAGTAAAGACCAGGAATTGTGTTTGGTTACATAACTTAAGGCTACTGGGAGGTATAGTTTGAACGCTTACGTTACAGAAAGATAGTAGAGTACACACCTGGTTTGTAATAATTTTTCCTAATCTATGGTGCTTATTGGATTCCTCATTTGATTTGCCACAGGCCGAAGCATCAGATTTTGAAAAACATGACGTTATTTTTTTAGGCGTTTTGGATTCTTATAATTAGATTCAGTTCGATTATTTGCCAAAAGCTTAAACTAATGGGTCATGTATGAGATACAAAAGTCAAAGCTATTGCAGCCACCTGATAGTTGTAGAGATGCTCATACAACCTTAGCTCAGATATTTTTTAATTTGGGGCACAAGCTGGGCTTGAAGTAGTTGAAGCTAGAAAATACTCTTCAAAGTTTTTCGATTCTTGCATGTGTTGGCTCAGCTCAGACATCCTGCCAATTGCTAAGAAAAGAGCCTTTTTCTTGAGTAGCACTTGTTAAACACAGTCAAAAGTCCAAAGTTTTTTGAAAACACTATTGAAAACTAAAACAGTAAATAAATTACTTCTTCTTATTTTATTATGTTTACCAAAAAATGTCATAAAACGGTAAAATTAATACAAATTTTTTTGGAAGAAATGTTACCAAGACATTCTTCTGTACAAGCTCGAGAGCCAAGTACTGATGCAGTACAAAACTGTTTAGTTTGTTCGCAAGTATTAACTAACGCAGAACCATGTTATGTTACTCCTTGTGTACCATAGGCAATGCCTAGAGAGTCAGATCATTGAAACAGCCCAGTTAAAACTAGTGGTAGGAAATTGTTCACCAACGCCTAAAGGAAGAACCAGCACAGACTCATAACCTGCAAGGATATGTGCAGAACAGTAAAAATAGTCCTAATCCTGCTGCTGCACAATCCAATTCTAAAAGGCGAGGGAGACAAAACGTACCGCGGCCAAATTATGTATCGAGAGAGCCAAGTATAGATTACTCCTTAATACTACTTAATATGATAGAGCAGACCTTTTCTCGGTTGGTATCAAGTCTAAATATCAACCAATGAATCAATCACCCAACAGACATAATCGAGTACATTATAATGAGCCAATATCACCTAGTCAATCGTCAGTAACTAGTAGTCAAATTTCTAATATTATGAAAAAGTGAAACTAAACTTAACAGTCGGAACTAAAGCGCGCATTAAAGCAAAGCTCGGTCAATCGATTAATTTAATCCAGACTTAAATGGAAACGAGTTGGGAAGATTCCATGCAAAAGACTCGTTCTACTTTGGCGTAATCAACATCGCCTTAAGCTCTACACAATATCTTCAATTATAAATAAATATCATGATATTAGACCCATTTAATGAAATAGCACTGACTGTATGCATAAAAAAAAAAAGTATCGGGTTAAGGGTATCGTCTAGTCGGGATTTCTCGACTAGAGCTTTTTTCTACATTGTTCAGTGTTGACTAAAAATCTGATTGCATCAGCAATATTTTAAGGCCTAATGGATATTCCATCCTACGCTTGACGAGTATGTGAACAACCTCGGCTTCATTGAACTCCCGTTAAAGTGATGGTACAAATTTGGCTACGAGAATGTAAAATTTTTAACATTATTTACTAAAAGCGCAAGTATTGACCTTTTTTATTGACAAAATTTCCCTAAAAAGTATTCCAGTACGAAAATTCATCATTTAACAGGTAGGCAGGTCAGGAAGTGCAAATATTGTTGAAAATGTTTTTTGATGAAGGTACTAGAGTGTTGTCGAAAAGGTATGTGTTTAGAGGAGGCACTTTTTTGTGTTCACCTATGTTCGAATTGTTTTAAGAAAGTTGTGTGACTATTTTACTAAATGTAAAACACGATAGCTTTACATTATTTTCTTTCATTGGTTTATTTCACAATTAACAATTTTGCAATTAATTAACGACCGTATGTGACAATTTGTATGCTAGCGCGCAACCGTAGGAGACGAGAGGTAAAAAGCGATAGATAAAGAGGAGATAAAGCTTTGCCAAATAGCCGGACGAAAGCTTATCTATGCAATTAGATGCAAACGAATGTGCAAAGCAAATATGATAATTAGTGCTGAGTAAATTGTGAACTACTTATGAACTATGTTAGCTTCTGATTATATATTGAGCTTAAATTATTAAATTATTGTTTTGCAGCTGCTGCCTCCGACATGCTCCCCCCGTTGGAAGTGCGAGGGTTTCAACCGATTTGGTTTCAAGGGGCAGCACAGCGATCTTGGTAATGGCTCTTTTGACGGTGCCAGCTGCAGTTTTAATGATTGCAACTCGGGATACGCCGTCTGGTCCAATAATCGTGCTCTTGACTCGGCACAGGCGCCATTGAAGGGGTGGCACGTTTTCGTCCTTCAGGACAACGATTGAGTTGTCCATCAGGTTAGGCATCAATGAACGCCACTTTGAACGTTCCTGAAGCAGCGATAGGTAGCTGGTGCTCCACTTGCGCCAGAATGTCTGCTGCATTTGACTGACGCGCTGCTATCGACTTAGGCGATTGATATCAATATGCGCTATGTCGGGTTCTTCGATTGTGGCATATGGGGCTCCAATCAAGAAGTGACCAGGAGTAAGAACTTCTAAGTTCGCCTGGATTTTCTGAAATTGGACAAAGAGGTCGTGAGTTTAACATTGCTGAAATTTCGCATATGAGGGTTCGAAGTTCGTTGAATGTGAGAACAGATTTTCAAACGACGCGGTAGAACTGGTTCTTTGCGGATTTTACAGCCGCCTCCCACAAACGACCAAAATGAGGAGACCGAGGCGGAATAAAGTTCCAGTTGATTGAAATCGACAGGCAGAAGTCTGAAAGCTCCTTTATATGAGGGTCGCTTGAAAATAGCAGCCTCAACTCTCTCAGCTCATTCCGCGCTCCAACGAAGTTAGTTGCATTGTCAGACCAGATTGAAATCGGTTTGCATCTGATGCCGATGAATCGCCTTAATGCAGCGATAAAGGATGCGGTTGACAAATCCTCCACCAATTCCAGGTGTAATGCCTTGGTGGAAAAGCACACGAATACGGATATGTAGCATTTTGTGGGTGGTATGTTCCTGACTTCAGACTTGACAAGGAATGGTCCACAAAAATCTACTCCGGTTGTGCAGAATGGGCGGCCTGGTTGCACTCGATTGGCTGGTAACGGAGCCATAATGTGCTCGATCATCTTGGGCTTCATGCGAAAGCAACGAATGCATTTTCCAATGACTGTTGTCACAGTTTTTCGCCCGCCAATGGGCCAAAATCGTTGTCGGAGTGCGGCCAGCAAATTTTGTGGTCCACTGTGCAAGAATTTGCGGTGAAAGTGGTCGATGATGGCGATGGTGACGGGGTGCTGAGCTAGCAGAATTATTGGGTGCCTTGCCTCGTAATCCAGAAACGAATTCTGAAGACGTCCACTAACGCTAATTAATACGAAGCTGTCCATAATCGGATTTAACGATATGAGCTTTGATTTTGACGATACGCTCTTCCCTTTGAGCAGATCCTTGTGCTCTTTGGCGAAATGGATTGTTTGCATTCCTCTAAGTAGGAGATGTGTACCCGCTTTTACGTCGTCGACTGTCAGTGGGCCCTTGGAACGAACTTGATCCTTCGTCTTCAGCTGAGCAAACCGGTGTATATATCCAAAGACTCGTTGCATTTCGCCAAACGAGTTTTGGTACTTGCATCTGAGTGATATGTCAAGCTTGTCTGTTTGGATTAAGACATGACGACGACGTTCGGGTAGGTCTGAACTGGTAGGAATGTCTGGCGGCCAATCAGCATTAGATGAGCGTACAGATTCGATCCCAAAAGTTCGCGTGCTCCGCAGCCACGTGACAATATGTCGGCTGGGTTCAAGTGAGTAGGAACGTGGCTCCAAATCATCCCCTTAGTGCGTTCCTGAATTTGAGATATTCTGTTGGATACAAAAATATTAAATTCAGATGGAGCTTGTCGAATCCAAGAGAGCGCAATAGTGGAGTCAGACCAACAATAGAACTGGCAAGGGTGCGGTATGCATTGAGCGACGCTAGAGACGAGGTGCGATAGTAGGTGTGCGGCGGCTAGTTCCAGCTTGGGAATTGTAAGCGTTTTTAGTGGTGCAACTCGTGACTTAGAGCAGAGAAGATGCGACGAGTAGGCACCCTGCGCTTCTGATCTCACGTAAACACAGGTGCAAAAACACTTTCTTGACAGACTGTATGTATGTTTTGGCGAAACAGCTGGCAAGAGAAATGCAGACTATATCAACGGCAAATATAAGTCACTGACCGCTGCCAACCGCTGCGTTACCGAAAGTTTACGCGCAGCTTAACCACTAAAGTGTTGAGCGTTTACCGATAAGAGAACGGCTGCACCGTTTACAAGCATGCGCGAATGCAAGAATGCTGGCGGGCAGGCGGAGACGAAAAAGAGTACACGCGCGTAGTTAAACCGAGATCAAAAATGTTCTAATGTGTGTGTGCGAGAGCGTAAACGTTAGAGTGCGAGTGCGATTGTGGTCTTTGCATCGAATTATGCAGAAGGCGCATAGAATAATTATTAACACAATAGCTTATAATTTTCACCTTTACACTTTAACAACGACACAACACCATGAAAGAATGTAAAATAAATCACGTCGGGGTCACCTAATGTTTAGAGGAGGCACTTTTTTGTGTTCACCTATGTTCGAATTGTTTTAAGAAAGTTGTGTGACTATTTTACTAAATGTAAAACACGATAGCTTTACATTATTTTCTTTCATTGGTTTATTTCACAATTAACAATTTTGCAATTAATTAACGAGCGTATGTATTTGTATGTTTGATTTTAACTATATGTTACAATTTTTATGCTAGCGCGTAAACGTAGCAGACGAGAGGTAAAAAGCGATAGATAAAGAAGAGATAAAGCTTTGCCAAACAGCCGGACGAAAGCTTATCTATGCAATTAGATGCAAACGAATGTGCAAAGCAAATATGATAATTATTGCTGAGTAAATTGTGAACTACTTATGAACTACGTTAGCTTCTGATTATATATTGAGCTTAAATTATTAAATTATTGTTTAGCTGCTGCTGCCTCCGACAGTATGCATACATTCAAACCCATTTAAGGTCATATAAGGTTGAAAACAATTTAATTCATAACCAAACACAACTTATGTTATAACAAACTGAAAAAAGGCAGACCTTTTCAATGTCTATATACCTGCTCACAATTATTAAAGTTACCTGCTCAGCAGTTGTGTACTTATTTTGTATGCGTATTATGCTGCAATCATCATGCACATGCCTGTATGCGCAAGCTGCAAGGTTTATGTGGTCTTCGATCAATACAAATCTAAGAATTTTTATAACGTCCAAGTTTCTTAACCGATTTTGATTAAATTTTCACAGGTGATCAATATAATTAATTAGCCAATTAATTATGCACTCGTGTTGTTATCGATCACATCTGTATATCGAAAACTGGAAGAATTATCGAAAATTTGAAATAAACTTGTACTGAGATCGACGCGTTCATACATACAGACGGCCGGACAGCCGTACATGGCTATATCGACTCGGCTGTTGATGCTGATCAAGAATATATATTTACTATATATATATATATATTCTGCCTGTTACATACTTTTGCACAAACACATTCTACCCTTTTTACCCATTTTCAATGGGGCACAAGCTGGGCTTGAAGTAGTTGAAGCTAGAAAATACTCTTCAAAGTTTTTCGATTCTTGCATGTGTTGGCTCAGCTCAGACATCCTGCCAATTGCTAAGAAAAGAGCCTTTTTCTTGAGTAGCACTTGTTAAACACAGTCAAAAGTCCAAAGTTTTTTGAAAACACTATTGAAAACTAAAACAGTAAATAAATTACTTCTTATTATTTTATTATGTTTACCAAAAAATGTCATAAAACGGTAAAATTAATACAAATTTTTTTGGAAGATATGTTACCAAGACATTCTGTATAAGCTCGAGAGCCAAGTACTGATGAAGTACAAAACTGTTTAGTTTGTTCACAAGTATTAACTAACGCAGAACATGTTATGTTACTCCTTGTAATAATGTGTACCATAGGCAATGCCTAAAGATTCGGCTAACCACTCACAAAGACTGTCCAAGTTGTTATCAGATCATTGAAACAGCCAAGTTAAAACTAGTGGTAGGAAATTGTTCACCAACGCCTAAAGGAAGAACCAATAATAATATTATGAAAAAGTGAAACTAAACTTAACAGTCGGAACTAAAGCGCGCATTAAAGCAAAGCTCGGTCAATCGATTAATTTAATCCAGACTTAAATGGAAACGAGTTGGGAAGATTCCATGCAAAATACTCGTTCTACTTTGGCGTAATAAACATCGCCTTAAGCTCTACACAATATCTTCAATTATAAATAAACATCATGATATTATACCCTTTAATGAAATAGAATTGTTTGGGAAACAATATTTAGAACTTTTGGACAGCGGTGCCAAAAAGAGCGTAATTGGTGCAGACTTGGCTAAACACCTTATCTCAGAGCAGATAAAAGTTGAGAAATTAAATGGGGTGGTTCAGACCAGGGCCCGACGTATAACTACAAAAATAACAACCGAGGTATAACTACTAAAATAACACTCGTCGTATAACTAATAAAGTTACGCCCAGACTTGAAGCCCGAGGTATATATACATAAATAATAAAGTAACGCCCGAGTTAGTAAAATAATCAAAACGGAATACCGAGGTTACCACCACACCTTTCCAAATCCTTTCCTATCCATATCAATGATGATGCAAAATTTTAAATAGTTTCAGTAAATATTTCTTATCTGGTTAGGAATAGCTGGCAGTCTGAATATTTTCGGAGTCAGACCAACCGATAAGATATATTAGTAATACGGATAATACGGATAATACGGATAATACGGATAATACGGATAAGTCTCAAAAGATTAAAGTTTATATCGTATCGCTTATAATCTATCGCTTATATCGTATCGCTTATTTCGTACTTTTGTTTAGTAGTTATACTCATTAGTAATGGCGGTGGTCCGTAGCGCTATAGATTTAGTAGCTTTAGTTAGTAACGCTAACGAGGCAGTACCATGTGTCATATGCAATGACACTAGTGCCGAAACGGTATTTACCGAAATAAGTTGCAAACATCGTTCTCATAAAATATGTCTGTCTCAATGGTTAGGTAATCACAACGACTGTTCTATATATATATATATATTATATAGCAATCATAACTGAGGATAAGTTGATCGAAGGACAAAAAGTTATTGAAATCACTAAAACGCTCTATACTTTCGCGGTCGATACGGAAATTCTAATAGGGTCTGAATTTTTGCGATGCGCTTCTATATTTTCAGCATCGTCTACTAACGGAAAAGGAATCTCTGTTTGGGGCATGGGAGCGTATGGAATACTGAATCTACAAATTTGGTTTCTCCTAACTTCGCGCCTACATGAGTGCCCATGATTGTGGGTCTGTGATAAACTGATTAATAAATGCCCTTACTGTGGAAATGCTTGATTCTTCATTGATGTCAAGCTTAGGGGCATCTTAAAGCCAAAACATGCCATAGATATGTGGTGAGCCTCTTTGCTGAACATTCATCTTCTACAGTATTTTGCTCGTATGTGGAGGCTTGGGCAGATCTTTCTTTCAGTTCTGAAACTAAGTCCCTATCTTCTACTGATGCAACAAAGGGAAATGTGTCAGACGAAAAAGCGGACAATCACGATTCATTAATAACAATCTGGTGTTTTCTATATAGTTCAGTGTTGACTAAAAATCTGATTGCATCAGCCATTTTTTAAAGCCTAATGGATTCGGCCATGAAATCATGGCTATATTCCATCCTACGCTTGGCGTGTATCTGAAGAACCTCGGCTTCATTAAACGCCCGTTAAAGTGACGGGACATTCAGAAAATATCTAGACAGAATCACTTATAGATACACAGTATAATTTCTACACACAACCGATGGATTTCGAAGTTGTAATGATCTAACTCGAATACAGCCGTAATGACATTCAAGAAGTTAAATTTTTAACATTATTTACTAAAAGCGCAAGTATTGACCTTTTTTATTGACAAAATTTCCCTAAATTATTCAAGAACCAAAATTCCCCATTACTTGGCTAATTTTAAGGAAGGAAGTGCAAGTGTTGTTGAAAATGTTTTTTGACGAAGGTACTAGAGTGTTGTCGAAAAGGTATGTATACATTCAATCCCATTTGCTTTATAACAACAGGTGAAAAGGTCATATAAAGCTGACCATAATTTAATTCAGAACCAAACACAACTTATGTTATAACAAACTAAAAAAGGCAGACCTTTTCAATGTTTAAATACCTATTCACAAATTATTTAAGTTCCCTGCCCAGCATATGTGTACTTATTTTTCATGCGTATTATGCTGCACTCATCATACACATGCCTGTATGCGCAAGCTGCAGGTTTATGAATCCAAGTTTCTTAACCGATTTTGATGCAATTTTCACAGGTGATAAATATCATTAATTAGCCAATTAATTATGTACACGTGTTGTTATCGATCACATGTGTATATCGAAAACGGGAAGAACTATTGAAAATTTGAAATAAACTTGTACTGAGATCGACGCGTTCATACATACAGACGGCCGGAAAGCCGGACATGGCTATATTGACTCGACTGTTGATGCTGATCAAGAATATATATTTACATATATATATATATATATTCTGCCTGTTACATACTTTTGCATCAACACCTTCTACCCTTTTTACCCATTTTCAATTTCAATTCAATTTTCATTTTCAGGGTATAACAAGTAAGAAGGCTCTAGTCGAGATATCCCGACTAGACTATACCCTTAAGCCTACTTTACGCATACAGTCAGTGCTTGCAAGTATGTGTGAGTGTGTGTATGTATACGCTTATAGTGCATACTTTCTTAATTTCAATACTCCATATCTCCAGTATTTCTCAACCGAATTAAATAAAATTTTCACAGATTGTCAATATTTAGTCAAATCTTTAACTGCATCAAAAAGTTTTCCAAATTAAAATTTTGTTGTTATCGATTACATGTGAATATCGGAAACGGGAAGAGTTATCGAAAATTTAAAACAAACTTGTACTGCCTAGGGATTAGGCGAGCTTATGTACCAAATCTGGAGTCTCTAGCTCTTATAGTCTCTGAGATCGACGCGTTCATACATACGGACGGAGACAGACGGACGGACGGACAGACGGACAGACGGACATGGCTATATCGACTCGGCTGTTGATGCTGATCAAGAATATATATACTTTATGGGGTCGGAGATGCTTCCTTCTGCCTTTTACATAATTGTGCACAAAACCATTATACCCTTTTTACCCATTTTCAATGGGTTAAGGGTATAAAAATCGTAGACAGTAAGGGAAATTGGAGGACCAAAGTCAATTGTACCCTCCCTACCTCTAGTATCTTATGAATCTTAGGTGCCCAATTTACAAGACGCGCCAGTTTGGAATATTCAATATATTTACTTTAAAAATTATTACTGAGTCCTTCATAGTTGCTTAAGATTAAATTCACATTGTATTCTTAAATTGATTGAATATCTGTATGTACATGTAAACGCACATAGCTTTAAAATTACAAAAATTAATGGGGTTACCATGGAATCGATTATCATAGGTCTTTTGCATTGAATCGTCCCAAATCTTTTCCATTTAAGTCTTCGACTAAATAAATCGATTAACCAAGCTTTGCTTTAATACCCACATTAGTTCCGAGTGGAGCTCATTTTGCACTTTATGTAGCGGCTGCGTTACTCAAAACAAAATTACGCTTAATGACTTCTGGGCCGGCTTCAAGTTGTCGAGGTCGACAACGTAAATCATAAGTAAGCTGATTTTCTTACAACCTTTTTTATGTTATTTTCTGTGTTTGGGCCGATTTGATGCAAAGAAAAAACTAAGTACACATATGCTGGGCAGGGAACTTAAATAACTTGTAAATAGGTATTTAGACATTGAAAAGGTCTGCCTTTTTTAGTTTGTTATAACATAAGTTGTGTTTGGTTCTGAATTAAATTATGGTCAGCTTTATATGACCTTTTCGTACCTGTTGTTATAAAGCAAATGGCTTTGAATGTATACGTACCTTTTCGACAACCCTCTAGTACCTTCGTCAAAAAACATTTTCAACAACACTTGCTCTTCCTAACCTGTATTAGCCAAGTAATGGGGAATGGTACTCGAATACTTTTTAGGGAAATATTGTCAATAAAAAGGTGAATAGTTGCACTTTTAGTATAAAAAAAGGTTAAAAATTTAACTTCTTGAATGTCATTACGGCTGTCGTTGAGTTAGTTCATTACAATTTCGAAGTCTATCGGTTGTGTATAGAAATTATACTGTGTATCTATAAGTTACTAGATATTTTACATTCTGTAAGGAACAATTCTTTAAATAAATTTTGCTATCGCTTTCTTTAAAAAATATAAAGGTCCCTGCTTCTGTCGCATAATCTTTATTTTGTGGAAACTGACGAGAACCATCCACTATAAAAAGAAATCTTCTCCGCCATCAAAAAATAAATAATAAACTAATAAAAATAAACCTACTAAGACGTCCCCGTCAAAAGGCTGTCAAGACTCTTCTACAGCTGCTAATTCTCCAATTTCCTCTTCGTCGGATATTATTTCTGAAGATGAAATATCAGACAAATGACATTTCTTTCATCTCTTTAAGTGATTCGCCGGTACGAAAGGTTGCCGTGCCTACGAAGTCACCCCCTTCGAGTGCCCCATCAGCCGGGCCTGTTAAATAACTAAAAGTGACTAGTGTCATTGGTAACAAATTTGTATCCAAGGCAACTGCAAATAATGGATTAAGGTAATTACCGAGGATATTGCCTCGTACCGCATACTCACCAAGTATTTTGAAGAAAACAACATCGAGTTTCTATATCGACTCGGCTGTTGATGCCGATCAAGAATATATATACTTTATGGGGTCGGAGGTGCTTCCTTCTCCCTGTTACATACTTTAGCACAAACCCTTTAATACCCTTTTTACAAATTATCAATGGGTTAAGGGTATAACAACAACATTTAAGTGAAAGAATATTTTTGTAAGTGCAAAAGAAAATGTAAAAAGAGCAAAAAAAAGCATAATTTTTAAAAAATGAACATCAGTCTAAAAAAAAAACAATCAAATTAGAAAGAAAAAAACATAAAACAATGTATATATAGAGATTATAAATAAAAAATCAAAACTCATGGCGCATGGTACATGCTTAAAGCGAATTATGTAAGATAAGAGAAATAATAGCTATGAATGGTTAACAATATAGTTACAAAGTAGTCATGTAGTTGTTTTGTATATTAAAATGTAAACGACAATATGTAGTAAGGAATATCAATGAAGTATGTACAGTATTAGAAGTAAACTGCACTTAGATAAAATTGAAAAGTCCCTTAATTGTTAAGATAAACTAAATACCTACATAATGAGAGAGGTTGTATTAATTTAGAGTAACAAATTGTTGTGCATTATGAATGCGTAAAATAAAGTATATGTTCCCTGGAATGTAATATGATTGAGTAAAGTTCGATTTGGGAGTTTTCGGTTAATCTGTGGCAGAAGAAAGCTCAAGGTTGTAACATTTGTTATTTTCATCATTAAAAGTTTTATCGCAATTTGTTCTTGACAAATTTGTCGCCTGCGATAAAATGCATAAATAACAGCTTTGATGCTGCAATGCTCTTTTTCTCTCAGTAGTTAGATTGCTTAGGAGTTTAATCACAGCTAACTTCATACTTTCCAATGGAAAGCTCTGGAAAGAACGACTATAAAAAGTGCATCGCTCTCTTCTTTTTGTTCAGTCTGCTGAAAAAATTTTAAAAACGTGATCACAACGCACAAGTTGGTGCACCGAGAAAAAAAATTTAAAAGAAAAAAACGGAAATAAGACGATCGATCGCTAATAATAAAATACACTAAAATGCCAAATTAAACCACAACTAAGAACAAAAAACTATACGAAGTTATCGACCAGAACACGTGCACGACATGAGCTAATGGCCATGACCTATAAGTGACCTTAACCTTAAAGACACAACCACATCACCATGCGTTTGTCTACGCAGGTTTAGCAGTATCGGTCTATTATATTATTGGACAAAATCCCCGCACTCAATCGCAGTTCTGCCAAGAGCAAGCGCAATTTTCGTGCTCTTCGCCCTTGCATGGCTGCTTAGTCCATAAAAGCCTCGGAGCAGCTTCTTTTGTTCTTGTCCAAAGAGAAGGCAACAACCCAGGAAGATCAGCAGTTTAAAAAAATTATATATACAAAGCGTTTAAGTTATAAGTATTTTTTCTAAACAATGTATTAGTTTATAGATGTTAATTTGTTAATACAGTTAATGAGTGCAGTGCAAAATTACATTAACAAAGAGAAAACGATCCCCTCTTCAGGAACACAAGTAGCTCTCTCTTAATCTGTATGTAGAGCACATGTATATATATGTATATCTGCGTTCTCTGTATTCGATATTCATAAGTATTAGAAGCATATAGACCACAGCTGATTAGAAAATGTGTAAAGTGACAAAATAATTTAAAGTAACAAAACCAAACAAAAAATTAACATCAAAAGCACCGATGGACTCTCTCGCTGGAAGGCCTTTCATCGTCGGAGCAGTACATATGTAAGTACATATTATTTTCTGTATTACATTCTCATTGGCTCTCTCTTAATCTGTATGTAGAGAACATGTATATATATGTATATCTGCGTTCTCTGTATTCGATATGCATAAGTATTAGAAGCATATAGACCACAGCTGATTAGAAAATGTGTAAAGTGACAAAATAATTTAAAGTAACAAAACCAAACAAAAAACTAACATCAAAAGCACCGATGGACTCTCTCGCTGGAAGGCCTTTCATCGTCGGAGCAGTACATATGTAAGTACATAAAAGCTATAAAGAAGCAACTCTCTTTTATTGTTTTTTTTGACATGTTCTAATCACAGCTGTATATTTGTTGGCCACCTTGAATTAAATTACAATTAGAGCAATTAATTTTGTTAATAAAACTAATTGCAGAACAAGTAAATAGTAAAAGAAAAAAATAAAACACACACAAAAAACAGTTTGCTGACCCATCTCTTATTTAATTTAAACGGGATCGTTTCCTTAACTGTTTTTGCAGCGCACACATGAAGTAAAGTGTAATCATAACCCAAATAGTTATTCAAATTACTGCTAGTTAAACTAGCTAGTATTCGTTAGCAGTGTTATAGGCATACACTGTTAAAATTAGTTAAAGTATTAAAATTGTTATTTGAAGTTACCTTATTCTTAAATGTTAGCATAATTTTTTTTAAAAGCAAAATGGAAAAGCTTGTTTTTTTATGATTATATATTCTCACCGAGAAATCTTTGTTAAATAAATTAAGCACCTATCATGAGTATAATGAAACGGAATTTGTTATTCTATTTTTTCATAAAATCAAATATGCACGACTAAATTGATTTAGTCCTATTGACATGGCACCGTAACAGTAGTAACCTAATTGTTTTTGGAGACTTTAAAACCATCCCGGTAGTTAAGTCCATGGTTGGGTAGGGTATAGAATGCGGTTGTCAACCACCAACTTCAGACACCGCCAAGGCCAGTTAACAAGAGAAGTCACCCATTTTTTTTTAAGAATATCGGTCTGTGAGTTACAGCTCGTCTAGCTGCCTCGTTTTGTTTTCTTTTCTTTATTTTGTTGACGATATTTCACGAATTGTTTTTCTTCAGTTTCCGTAGGGATCCTTCATACAATTTTGTAAGCAAGAGTCAAGGAATTAGCAAAACCCACCCCACCCCGAAAGAGCTACGGTAATATAGGGTCCCACTCCGCTATACCTCCTTCGACTCATTGGACGAATGCGATTGACCAATCCGTTAACCTCTGGTCATTACATGCAGACGTTGGCTAGATTATGTAAATTTTTGTCGTCCAGACGTGGCGTAAAGTGTAAAGAAAATTTTAGCATAGGCTACATAATTTTTTTTTTTTTTCGCCAACGTGGAGCAAAGTCTACAGATAATTTTAGCAAAGGTTACATAAATTTTCGGCGCCCAACGTGGGGCAAAGTTTACAGATAATTTTAGCAAAGGTTACAGAACTTTTTGGCGCCCGACAACGTGGGGCATCTGTATCTCTTTTTAAACCAACTGTGTGGGACATCTGTCTGTCTTTTTGAACCAACTGTGTGGAGTCTCGGTCTTTATGTGAAGCCGTACATAAGTGTTTGGAACCAACTGTGTTTGGTTACATAATTTGTTGAGGTCAAGCTTAAGGCTACTGGGAGGTATAGTTTGAACGCTTACGTTACAGAAAGATAGTAGAGTACACACCTGGTTTGTAATAATTTTTCCTAATCTATGGTGCTTATTGGATTCCTCATTTGATTTGCCACAGGCCGAAGCATCAGATTTTGAAAAACATGACGTTATTTTTTTAGGCGTTTTGGATTCTTATCGTGCGAAAGCGTAATTGTACTGCTTTTTGAAAACACTATTGAAAACTAAAACAGTAAATAAATTTCTTCTTATTTAAAACTACCGTGTATGTTTACCAAAAAATGTCATAAAAGGGTTAAATTAATACAAATTTTTTTTTAAGAATTGTTACCAAGACATTCTTCTGTACAAGCTCGAGAGCCAAGTACTGATGAAGTACAAAACTTTTTAGTTTGTTCGCAAGTATTAACTAACGCAGAACATGTTATGTTACTCCTTGTAATAATGTGTACCATAGGCAATGCCTAAAGAGTCGGCTAACGACTCACAAAGACTGTCCAAGTTGTTATCAGATCATTGAAACAGTCCAGTTAAAACTAGTTGTAGGAAATTGTTCACCAACCACTAAAGGAAGAACCAGCACAGACTCATAACCTGCAGAGATATGTGCAGAACAGTAAAAATAGTCCTAATCCTGCTGCTGCACAATCCAATTCTAAAAGGCGAGGGAGACAAAACGTACCGCGGCCAAATTATGTATCGAGAGAGCCAAGTATAGATTACTCCTTAATACTACTTAATATGATAGAGCAGACCTTTTCTCGGTTGGTATCAAGTCTAAATATCAACCAATGAAGTCAATCACCCATCAGACATAATCGAGTACATTATAATGAGCCAATATCACCTAGTCAATCGTCAGTAACTAGTAGTCAAATTTCTAATATTATAAAAATAATAATGCATCCGTCGCAAATCGGAAAACCGAATACAGGGTGCATCCAAAAGTTAACAAAAATGAAAATAAAATCAAGATTGCTCAGCCAACGCAAATCTCACCAAGCAGGCAAGACGCGTCTCAGCAAACTTATAAAATGTCACATATTGATCGTTTACAAAATTATAAAAAAATTAGGAATAAGAATTGTACGGAAGTAAGGCCCAATGAAATTGTGAAAACAAGTAGAAACGCTGTAAGAATTAGATGTTATTATGATAAGATAAGAAACAACCGCAGATTATTGGTGTCTGCTATAGTAAATAATAAGAATGATTTAAGAAGTTATGAGTTTAAAGAACTTGGATTATTCCAATGAGAATGTAATACAGATAGAGTGGTAACAAGAATACCCCTCCACTGTTAAAAAAAAAGTCCCAGCCCTGTTCAATAAGTTATTAATGATCTACCTAATTCCCAATATATACATACGCATATATATTTTAGAAGTCATATTTAAGTATCTCACGTTTGGCCATACAATTGCACAAAGTTATTATAAAGTCTATACTACCCTCCCATACTACCCTATATCTAAGGCATTGTCAAGCAGATTGAACTAAAAGTCGAAAATTGAGAAACTCAAGTTCTGCGACACAACCAAGAGGAATGAAGTAAGGCAACAGCTAATCGTTGTCTCACGCATCGCACTCTTCGCGATCAAAACAAAAGCGCAACGAATAATGGCCGACCACTTAACAACGAGTAGAACAGGGAAATTTTCCCCACGAGCTTAACCACAGGTTTATTCCCTTCTGTTAAAAAGAGGGGTACTCTTGTTTCCACTCTATCTGTATTACATTCTCATTTGGATTACTGGATACTGGAGCAAATGTCAGTTGCATAGGAGCTTGTTTAGCGAAAGAAAATTTTAATGAATGCCCAGAGTTTACACCGTGTGGGTCATATGTTAAAACTGCTGATGGTCGATTCCATACGGTCTTTGGAGTTTTACATGTTTTATTGACTTACAACGGCGTTCAGAAGTCAATGCAATTGTACGTGATTCCCTCAATTCAACAGAAACTGATTCTTGCCATAGATTTCTGGAGAATTTTTGAGTTTGCACCTAAAATAATTGATTCCATAGATTTCTCCCAGAGTACTGATAACTCATTGCAAAGGCAACAGCTTGAAGTAGTGAAAAAACTGTTTCCCAACTGTGATACTGGCTTGGGTCGCACGAATTTAATTCAGCATCATATTGACATCGGAGATGCAAAGCCAGTAAAACAACGATTCTACCCTGTCAGTCCCGCGGTCGAAAAGGTTTTGTTTGCGGAGATTGATCGAATGCTCTCTTTGGATGTTATTGAACCTTCAATTAGTGCTTGGAGTTCACCCATGAGATTAGTTCTCATGCCCAATAAAATAGGGCTCTGCCTTGATGCTCGAAAACTTAACGATGCTACAGGAAAATATGCATATCCGTTATACAGCATCGATGGAATTTTAGCTCGTTTGCCCAAGGCAAATTTAATCTCGAAGCTCGATTTAACCTATTGGTAAATTAAGTTAAGATGAGGAGTCAAAGCCTTTAACAGCTTTTACTGTTCCGGGTAGACCCCTTTATCAATTCAAGGTAATGCCATTTGGATTGTGTAATGCACCATCCATAATGTGTCGTTTGATAGACGAGATCATACCCCCTGATTTACGATATTGTGTTTTTGGTTATATAGACGATCTTTGTATCGTATCAGAAGACTTTGAATCATATTTAGCGGTTCTGATCAGACTGGCCGATCAGTTTAGAAAAGCTAATATAACACTAAATATTGGAAAAAGTAACTTTTGTGTTACGAGTATCAACTATTTAGGTTATATTATTGGCTGTGGAGCAATTTCCACAGATCCCGGCAAAATTTCTTGTATTGTTAACTGGCCAGCACCCAAGAATCTTAAACAGATTCGTGGTTTTCTTGGAGTTTGTAATTGGTACCGGCGGTTTATACAAAACTTTGCAGAGCTTGCTTGTCCAATTACCGAATTGCATTGTGACGCAAGTGATGTTGGAATCGGAGCTGTATTAGTTCAATTATCTGATATTGAGCACGAGCAACCGATCGCATTTATGTCGAAAAATTTAAACCGTTCTCAAAAAATCTATAGCGTTACTGAACGTGAATGCTTAGCGATAATCCTTGCAGTAGAATAGTATAGATGCTATCTTGAGCTGCAAGAATTTGAAGTAGTTACTGACCATTCGAGTCTTCTTTGGCTTATGCGCCAACAAAATGTCTCAGGAAGATTGGCTCGTTGGATTTGCAAGGTGCAACAGTTTAAGTTTACTATTTCCCATCGCAAAGGAAGGGAACATGTTGTTCCCGATGCGTTATCTCGCCTTGAAGAGCTAGAAATAGCAAACTTGGAGTTAGAACCAGTCATAGACCTAAAATCAGATTTTTTTAATGATGAAGAGTATGAAATGCTTAAAATAAAGTTTAAGGCAAATCAAGATAAATTTCCGACTATAAAAATAGTTGGACCATATCTATATATACAGAGAGAACACATGTCAGGCGAGTTGGAGCAAGACAAAATATCATGGAAGTTATGGGTTCCAGAACGTCTCCGATCAGCGGTGCTAAAACAAGCACATGATGGTTTAGTCTCTTCACATGGAGGTATGCAAAAAACTATTGAGAAATTTCGTCGAAATCTCTTTTGGCCAGGTTTAACAAGTGACGTACAAAAATACATAAGGCAAATGAAGGCACCTAATTATACCCTACGCCCGCCCATGGGTACTCTTAGTCCGACATGCAGGCCCTTCCAGCGCTTATATATTTATCTACTAGGACCCTATCCGCGTAGCAAAAGAGGACATATTGGTATTCTTATTGTGCTGGATCACTTTAGCAAATACCAATAAAAAAGTTTACATCTGCAGAAATTCAAGATTATCTATTACATAGTATTTTTCATGCAGTTGGCGTTCCTAAAGTTTGTGTTAGCGACAATGGATCGCAGTTCAAAGCAAATGATTTTAATGCAGTTTACAAGTTTGGAATAAGACATGTTTATACAGCCTTATACTCGCCTCAGAGTAATGCTGCGAAGCGAGTTAATCGATCTTTATTAGCAGCATGTAACGTTTGTTATTTTCATCATTAAAAGTTTTATCGCAATTTGTTCTTGACAAATTTGTCGCCTGCGATAAAATGCATAAATAACAGCTTTGATGCTGCAATGCTCTTTTTCTCTCAGTAGTGAGATTGCTTCCAGAGCTTAGGAGTTAATCACAGCTAACTTCATACTCTCCAATGGAAAGCTCTGAAAAGAACGACTATAAAAAGTGCATGCGTATTAGATCGCCCTCTCTTCTTTTTTGTTCAGTCTGCTAATTGTCACGCCGGACCGTCGAGTCGCAACGCACAAGTTGGTGCACCGAGAAAAAAAATGTTAAAAGAAAAAAAAACGGAAATAAGACGATCGATCGCTAATAATAAAATACATAATCGTGCCAAATTAGACCATAATTAAGAACAAAAAACTATACAAAGTTATCGACCAAAACCCGTGCACGACATGAGCTAATGGCCATGACCTATAAGTGACCTTAACCTTAAAGGCACAACCACATCACCATGCGTTTGTCTACGCAGGTTTAGAAGTATCGGTCTATTATATTATTGGACCAAATCCTGTCCCGAATTTCGTTCAGTGCATCCCCGCACTCAATCGCAGTTCTGCCAAGAGCAAGCGCAATTTTCGTGCTCTTCGCCCTTGCATGGCCGGCTCAGTCCATAAAAGCCTCGGAGCAGCTTCTCTTGTTCGTATCCAAAGAGAAGGCAACACCCAGGAAGATCAGCAGTTTAAAAAAATCATATATACAAAGACTTTAAGTTATAAGTATTTTTTTTAAACCATGCATTAGTTTATAGATGTTAATGGGTTAATACAGTTAATGAGTGCAGTGCAAAATTACATTAACAAAGAGAAAACGATCCCCTCTTCGCGAACACAGGTAGCTCTCTCTTAATCTGTATGTAGAGCACATGTATATATATATGTATATCTGCGTTCTCTGTATTCGATATGCATAAGTATTAGACCACAGCTGATTAGAAAATGTGTAAAGTGACAAAAATAATTTAAAGTAACAAAAACAAACACAAAATTAACATCAAAAGCAACGATGGACTCTCTCGCTGGAAGGCCTTTCATCGTCGGAGCAGTACATATGTAAGTACATAAAAGCTATAAAAAAGCAACTCTCTTTTATTGTTTCTTTGACATGTTCTAATCACAGCTGTATATTTGTTGGTCACCTTGAATTAAATTATAATTAGAGCGATTAATTTTGTTAATAAAACTAATTGCAGAACAAATAAATAGTAAAAGAAAAAAAAATAAAAAAAATAAAACAGTTTACTGACCCTTCCCTTATTTAAATTAAACGGGATCGTTTCCTTAACTGTTTTTGCAGCGCACACATGAAGTAAAGAGTAATCATAACCCAAATAGTTATTCAAATTATTGCTAGTAAAACCACATGTATTCATTAAAAGTATTATAGGCATACACTGTTAAAAAAAAAGTTAAAGTATTAATATTGTTATTTGAAGTTGCCTTGTTTTTAAAAATGTTAGCATAATTTTTTTAAAGCAATATGGAAAAGCTTGTTTTTTTATGATTATATATTCTTATCGAAAAATCTTTGTTAAATAAATTAAGCACCTATCATGAGTATAATGAAACGGAATTTGTTATTCTTCTATTTTTTCATCAATTCGAGTATGCACGACTAAATTGATTTAGTCCTATTGACATGGTAACATAACAGTAGTAACCTAATTTGTTTTTGGGGACTTTAAAAACATCCCGCTAGTAAAGTCCATGGTTGGGTAGGGTATAGAATGCGGTTGTCAACCACCAACTTCAGACACCGCCAAAGCCAGTTAATAAGAGAAGTCACCCATTTTTTTTTAAGCATATCGGTCTGAGAGTTACAGCTCGTCTAGCTGCCTCGTTTTGTTTTCTTTTCTTTATTTTGTTGACGATATTTTGCGAATTTTTTTCTTTAGTTTCCGAAGGGATCCTTAATAAAATTTTGTAAGCAAGAGTCAAGGAATTAGCAAAACCCACCCCACCCCGAAAGAGCTACGGTAATATAGGGTCCCACTCCGCTATACCTCCTTCGACTCACTGGACGAATGCGATTGTCCAATCCGTTAACATCTGGTCAGTACATGCAGACGTTGGCTAGATTCTGTACATTTTTTTGCGCCCAACGTGGAGCAAAGTCTACAGATAATTTTAGCTTAGATTACAAGCAGTGCGATCTTATTTAAAAAATGATCAAACAGATTGGGACCAGAATCTCACAGGAATCTCATGCGCCTTAAGATCTTAGGTACATCAGTCATTGAGATGTTTGCCATATAAAGACCTGTTTGGTATAGGTATGATATCCCACGGATCAGACTATCGGCTCTTAAAAGATTTGTCACTGCTAGAAGAACAAATAGTTCCCTTATATCGAACCGATAACCTTACAATGTTACTTAGTAATATTAAATCAAATATCCGTCAAGCATTTGAAAGGAATGAAAAACAATACAATCTTCGCTCAAAGCCAGTTACGTTTAGAGAGGGACAAGAAATTTTTAGACGCAATTTTGCCCTTAGTAAATTTACGCAGAATTTTAATGCAAAATTAGCACCTCAGTTTTTGAAGTCTCGCATTAAAAAAAAATTAGGTAATTGCTTTTACTTGTTCGAAGATCTGCAGGGAAAAGAAATAGGTACCTTTCACGCAAAAGACATTACAGCGTGATTCCCGCTAATCATTCCATCTAGCGAAGTCATTTGTTATTTTCATAATTAAAAGTTTTATCGCAATTTGTTCTTGACAAATTTGTCGCCTGCGATAAAATGCATAGATAACAGTTTTGATGCTGCAATGCTCTTTTTCTCTCAGTAGTGAGATTGCTTCCAGAGCTTAGGAGTTTAATCACAGCTAACTTCATACTTTCCAATGGAAAGCTCTGGAAAGAACGACTATAAAAAGTGCATGCGTATTAGATCGCTCTCTTCTTTTTGTTCAGTCTGCTAATTGTCACGACGGACCGTCAAGTCGCGAGCTGAAAAAATTTTAAAAACGTGATCACAACGCACAAGTTGGTGCACCGAGAAAAAAAATTTAAAAGAAAAAAACCGAAATAAAACGATCGATCGCTAATAATAAAATACACTAAAATGCCAAATTAAACCACAACTAAGAACAAAAAACTATACGAAGTTATCGACCAGAACACGAGCACGACATGAGCTAATGGCCATGACCTATAAGTGACCTTAACCTAAAAACACAACCACAGCACTATGCCTTTTTCTACGCAGGTTTAGAAGTATCGGTCTATTATATTATTGGACCAAATCCCGTCCCGAATTTCGTTCAGTGCATCCCTGCACTCAATCGCAGTTCTGACAAGATCAAGCGCAATTTTCGTGCTCTTCGCCCTTGCATGGCCTGCTCAGTCCATAAAAGCCTCGAAGCAGCTTCTTTTGTTCTTGTCCAAAGAGAAGGCAACAACCCAGGAAGATCAGCAGTTTAAAAAAATTATATATACAAAGCGTTTAAGTTATAAGTATTTTTTCTAAACAATGTATTAGTTTATAGATGTTAATGTGTTAATACAGTTAATGAGTGCAGTGCAAAATTACATTAACAAAGAGAAAACGATCCCCTCTTCAGGAACACAAGTAGCTCTCTCTTAATCTGTATGTAGAGCACATGTATATATATGTATATCTGCGTTCTCTGTATTCGATATTCATAAGTATTAGAAGCATATAGACCACAGCTGATTAGAAAATGTGTAAAGTGACAAAATAATTTAAAGTAACAAAACCAAACAAAAAACTAACATCAAAAGCACCGATGGACTCTCTCGCTGGAAGGCCTTTCATCGTCGGAGCAGTACATATGTAAGTACATCAAAGCTATAAAGAAGCAACTCTCTTTTATTGTTTTTTTGACATGTTCTAATCACAGCTGTATATTTGTTGGTCACCTTGAATTAAATTACAATTAGAGCAATTAATTTTGTTAATAAAACTAATTGCAGAACAAGTAAATAGTAAAAAAAAAAAAAAAATACAATAAAACAGTTTGCTGACCCATCTCTTATTTAATTTAAGCGGCATCGTTTCCTTAACTGTTTTTGCAGCGCACACATGAAGTAAAGTGTAATCATAACCCAAATATTTATTCAAATTATTGCTAGTTAAACGACATGTATTCGTTAGAATTATTATAGGCATACACTGTTAAAATTAGTTAAAGTATTAAAATTGTTATTTGAAGTTACCTTATTCTTAAATGTTAGCATAATTTTTTTTTAAAGCAATATTGAAAAGCTTGTTGATTATATATTCTTACCGAGAAATTTTTGTTAAATAAATTAGGCACCTATCATGAATATAATGAAACGGAATTTGTTATTCTTCTATTTGTTCATCATTTCGAGTATGCACGACTAAATTGATTTAGTCCTATTGACATGGTAACGTAACAGTAGTAACCTAATTGTTTTTGGGGACTTTAAAAACATCCCGCTAGTAAAGTCCATGGTTGGGTAGGGTATAGAATGCGGTTGTCAACCACCAACTTCAGACACCACCAAAGCCAGTTAACAAGAGAATCACCCATTTTTTTTTAAAGCATATCGGTCTGTGAGTTACATCTCGTCTAGCTGCCTCGTTTTGTTTTCTTTTCTTTATTTTGTTGACGGGATTTTTTTAATTTTTTCATTAGTTTCCGTAGGGATCCTTAATAAAATTTTGTAAGCAAGAGTCAAGGAATTAGCAAAACCCGCCCCACCCCGAAAGAGCTACGGTAATATAGGGTCCCACTCCGCTATACCTCCATCAACTCATTGGACGAATGCGATTGACCAATCCGTTAACCTCTGGTCAGTACATGCAGACGTTGGCTAGATTATGTAAATTTTTGTCGTGTCTCTGCCACTTGCTCTTGTCTATAACTGCTTTGCTGTTTCTTTTTCGATCTTGTATTGTGTAACCTGCTTATTGCTGCTGTCGGTATATTTGTTTACATTGCGGACATTGGTTATATTGAATTATCTAGTTCTTGATGCAACTATCATGAAAATTATGATTGCATCCTGTTTTATATATTTGTTCCTGAAGTCCCCTTAACGGTCTTTCACTGCAAAGCTCCATAGCTGCTTCATTATGTGTTCCAAGCATACGTAAATCTTCTCCACTTCTATTTAATCCCATTTAAAAGCATTTTTTTTTCTGAAATGTTTCCCTTCATACGCAATATTTTGGATGTCCTTTTATAAACAATTAATCTAGTTAAAAAAATTTTTGTATTTGTTTTTATGAAATTGATCAACTCTTAGTTCCAAATATTTATCTCATTCTGTGAATTCCAATTAATAAATCTAACCTTCGGTATTATTTCTGTCTACGCCAAAGGTAATAAAATTCCATGTAGTCGATTTAAAAAATTAAAGAACGTCGAAGGCTAGCCTCAATCACCGTATTCCGAAACCTATGGCTTGCTGATTTTGAAAATGATAATTCACTAAGAAAAGTTTTGAAAAAAATTGAGCGGTCTATGTTGTGGGCAACGCCAATGCATAGTAATTCCAGCAACTCGATTGCACAAACTAATATTAACGAACACAATTTTTTTGGTTTCCTTGTCTAGCCCCACGTTGTTGAGCGCCAAAATTAATATTATATTTCTTTTCTGTAACGTACAATTATTATCTAGCTCCTCGGGCGCAAAATTTATGTTATCGTTTCGCCTTGTTCCAAAATTATTATAATATTTTTCGTTACATTCGAATCAGGGTGCCAAAATTAATATTATAATATCTCTCGTTCACGGACAGTTGTTGCTAGAACTCGCGAGGACACTAGATACTATTGCATTGTGTGCGGGAATTGTTCCTACTAAGTTTCTCGTTGGATTCAACTTGTTACGTTCGTTGAAACTTAGAAGTACACACACACAAGTACAGTCAGGGATAATATTAAGTTAAATTTATTAATCCGTGGGCCAAAATATAAACATAAACAAAAAAACCTTGAGTTGCAGTAACTATCGGACACGCGGTTTGAACTGCTGATGTTGCTGCAGTATGGCTCTGCACACACCCTACTTTGAGCTTTCTTCTGCCACAGATTAACCGATAACTCCCAAATCGTACTTTACTCAATCATATTACTTTCCAGGGAACATATACTTTATTTTACGCATTCATAATGCACAACAATTTGATACTCTAAATTTGAATATACAAAAAATACTTTGTAACTATATTGTTAACAATTCATAGCTATTATTTATTATTTATTTATGTTCATTTCGAAAAATGATGCTTTTTTTCTCTTTTTAAATTTTCTTTTTGCACTCACAAAAATATTCTTTCACTTAATTGTTGTTTTTTTTTTTTTTTTTTTTTTAATCATCTTTTTAATCCAGCATAGTTTTTTGCTGATCTGTGATTATAATGTTTCGTTTTGGCTAGATGGGAAAACAATTTAATTAGTTCAAGAAGCTTGCGTCCAATTACCGAACTGCATTGTGACGCAAGTGATGTTGGAATCGGAGCTGTATTAGTTCAATTATCTGATATTGAGCACGAGCAACCGATCGCATTTATGTCGAAAAATTTAAACCGTTCTCAAAAAAACTATAGCGTTACTGAACGTGAATGCTTAGCGGTAATCCTTGCAGTAGAAAAGTATAGATGCTATCTTGAGCTGCAAGAATTTGAAGTAGTTACTGACCATTCGAGTCTTCTTTGGCTTATGCGCCAACAAAATGTCTCAGGAAGATTGGCTCGTTGGATTTTCAAGCTGCAACAGTTTAAGTTTACTATTTCCCATCGCAAAGGAAGGGAACATGTTGTTCCTGATGCGTTATCTCGCCTTGAAGAGCTAGAAATAGCAAACTTGGAGTTAGAACCAGTCATAGACCTAAAATCAGATTTTTTTAATGATGAAGAGTATGAAATGCTTAAAATAAAGTTTAAGGCAAATCAAGATAAATTTCCGACTATAAAAATAGTTGGACCATATCTATATATACAGAGAGAACACATGTCAGGCGAGTTGGAGCAAGACAAAATATCATGGAAGTTATGGGTTCCAGAACGTCTCCGATCAGCGGTGCTAAAACAAGCACATGATGGTTTAGTCTCTTCACATGGAGGTATGCAAAAAACTATTGAGAAAATTCGTCGAAATCTCTTTTGGCCAGGTTTGGCAAGTGACGTACAAAAATACATAAGGCAAATGAAGGCACCTAATTATACCCTACGCCCGCCCATGGGTACTCTTAGTCCGACATGCAGGCCCTTCCAGCGCTTATCTATTGATCTACTAGGACCCTATCCGCGTAGCAAAAGAGGACATATTGGTATTCATATTGTGCTGGATCACTTTAGCAAATATCAATAAAAAAGTTTACATCTGCAGAAATTCAAGATTATCTATTACATAGTATTTTTCATGCAGTTGGCGTTCCTAAAGTTTGTGTTAGCGACAATGGATCGCAGTTCAAAGCAAATGATTTCAATGCAGTTTACAAGTTTGAAATAAGACATGTTTATACAGCCTTATACTCGCCTCAGAGTAATGCTGCGAAGCGAGTTAATCGATCTTTATTACCAGCAGTGCGATCTTATTTAAAAAATGATCAAACAGATTGGGACCAGTATCTCACAGGAATCTCATGCGCCTTAAGATCTTCGGTACATCAGTCATTCAGATGTTTGCCATATAAAAACCTGTTTGGTATAGATATGATATCCCACGGATCAGACTATCGGCTCTTAAAAGATTTGTCACTGCTAGAAGAACAAATAGTTCCATTATATCGAACCGATAACCTTACAATGTTGCTTAGTGATATTAAATCAAATATCCGTCAAGCATTTGAAAGGAATGAAAAACAATACAATCTTCGCTCAAAGCCAGTTACGTTTAGAGAGGGACAAGAAATTTTTAGACGCAATTTTGCCCTTAGTAAATTTACGCAGATTTTTAATGCAAAATTAGCACCTCAGTTTTTGAAGTCTCGCATTAAAAAAAAATTAGGTAATTGCTTTTACTTGTTGGAAGATCTGCAGGGAAAAGAAATAGGTACTTTTCACGCAAAAGACATTAGAGCCTGATTCCCGCTAATCATTCCATCTAGCGAAGTCATTTGTTATTTTCATAATTAAAAGTTTTATCGCAATTTGTTCTTGACAAATTTGTCGCCTGCGATAAAATGCATAGATAACAGTTTTGATGCTGCAATGCTCTTTTTCTCTCAGTAGTGAGATTGCTTCCAGAGCTTAGGAGTTTAATCACAGCTAACTTCATACTTTCCAATGGAAAGCTCTGGAAAGAACGACTATAAAAAGTGCATGCGTATTAGATCGCTCTCTTCTTTTTGTTCAGTCTGCTAATTGTCACGACGGACCGTCAAGTTGCGAGCTGAAAAAATTTTAAAAACGTGATCACAACGCACAAGTTGGTGCACCGAGAAAAAAAATTTAAAAGAAAAAAACGGAAATAAAACGATCGATCGCTAATAATAAAATACACTAAAATGCCAAATTAAACCACAACTAAGAACAAAAAACTATACGAAGTTATCGACCAGAACACGAGCACGACATGAGCTAATGGCCATGACCTATAAGTGACCTTAACCTAAAAACACAACCACAGCACTATGCCTTTGTCTACGCATGTTTAGAAGTATCGGTCTATTCAATCGCAGTTCTGCCAAGAGCAAGCGCAATTTTCGTGCTCTTCGCCCTTGCATGGCCTGCTCAGTCCATAAAAGCCTCGGAGCAGCTTCTTTTGTTCTTGTCCAAAGAGAAGGCAACAACCCAGGAAGATCAGCAGTTTAAAAAAATTATATATACAAAGCGTTTAAGTTATAAGTATTTTTTCTAAACAATGTATTAGTTTATAGATGTTAATGTGTTAATACAGTTAATGAGTGCAGTGCAAAATTACATTAACAAAGAGAAAACGATCCCCTCTTCAGGAACACAAGTAGCTCTCTCTTAATCTGTATGTAGAGCACATGTATATATATGTATATCTGCGTTCTTTGTATTCTATATTCATAAGTATTAGAAGCATATAGACCACAGCTGATTAGAAAATGTGTAAAGTGACAAAATAATTTAAAGTAACAAAATCAAACAAAAAACTAACATCAAAAGCACCGATGGACTCTCTCGCTGGAAGGCCTTTCATCGTCGGAGCAGTACATATGTAAGTACATAAAAGCTATAAAGAAGCAACTCTCTTTTATTGTTTTTTTAACATGTTCTAATCACAGCTGTATATTTGTTGGTCACCTTGAATTAAATTACAATTAGAGCAATTAATTTGGTTAATAAAACTAATTGCAGAACAAGTAAATAGTAAAAAAAAAAAAAAAAAAAAACAGTTTGCTGACCCATCTCTTATTTAATTTAAACGGGATCGTTTCCTTAACTGTTTTTGCAGCGCACACATGAAGTAAAGTGTAATCATAACCCAAATATTTATTCAAATTATTGCTAGTTAAACGACATGTATTCGTTAGAAGTATTATAGGCATACACTGTTAAAATTAGTTGAAGTATTAAAATTGTTATTTGAAGTTACCTTATTCTTAAATGTTAGCATAATTTTTTTTTAAAGGAATATTGAAAAGCTTGTTGATTATATATTCTTACCGAGAAATTTTTGTTAATTAAATTAGGCACCTATCATGAATATAATGAAACGGAATTTGTTATTCTTCTATTTGTTCATCATTTCGAGTATGCACGACTAAATTGATTTAGTCCTATTGACATGGTAACGTAACAGTAGTAACCTAATTGTTTTTGGGGACTTTAAAAACATCCCGCGAGTAAAGTCCATGGTTGGGTAGGGTATAGAATGCGGTTGTCAACCACCAACTTCAGACACCACCAAAGCCAGTTAACAAGAGAATCACCCATTTTTTTTTAAAGCATATCGGTCTGTGAGTTACAGCTCGTCTAGCTGCCTCGTTTTGTTTTCTTTAATTTTTTCATTAGTTTCCGTAGGGATCCTTAATAAAATTTTGTAAGCAAGAGTCAAGGAATTAGCAAAACCCACCTCACCCCGAAAGAGCTACGGTAATATAGGGTCCCACTCCGCTATACCTCCATCAACTCATTGGACGAATGCGATTGACCAATCCGTTAACCTCTGGTCAGTACATGCAGACGTTGGCTAGATTATGTAAATTTTTGTCGTGTCTCTGCCACTTGCTCTTGCCTATAACTGCTTTGCTGTTTCTTTTTCGATCTTGTATTGTGTAACCTGCTTATTGCTGCTGTCGGTATATTTGTTTACATTGCGGACATTGGTTATATTGAATTATCTAGTTCTTGATGCAACTATCATGAAAATTATGATTGCATCCTGTTTTATATAATTGTTCCTGAAGTCCCCTTAACGGTCTTTCACTGCAAAGCTCCATAGCTGCTTCATTATGTGTTCCAAGCATACGTAAATCTTCTCCACTTCTATTTAATCCCATTTAAAAGCAAATTTTTTTTCTTAAATGTTTCCCTTCATACGCAATATTTTGTATGTCAATTAATCTAGTTACAAATTTTTTTTTATTTGTTTTTATGAAATTGATCTGTTGGAAATAACTGTATTTGCCTATGTACACTGTAGCTTGTCTTGCAGTCCCGTTTTGTATTCGTAATCTGTTGTTGCCTGCGAGCAACGGTAATTGTAAGTTCCCTATGATCAAGACCTTCTTCGATGGTCTATATTTAAGCTACTCTCATGAAGTAAGAGTCAGTCGTTTGTGGTCGCTTGAATCGCAGAGTATAAGTCGCATGAAGCGGACATATATTCTAAATAAAAACAAGTAAGAAGGCTCTAGTCGAGAAATCCCGACTAGTCTATACCCTTAACCCGATACTTTACGCATACAGTCAGTGCTTGCAAGTATGTGTGAGTGTGTGTATGTATACGCGTATAGTGCATACCTTCTTAATTTCAATACTCCATATCTCCGGTCTTTCTCAACCGATTTCAATAAAATTTTCACAGATTGTCATTATTTAGTCTAAAATTCCAAACTGCTCCAAAAACTTTTCCAAATTCAAGATTTTGTTGTTATCGATCACATGTGTATATCGGAAACGGAAAGAGTTATCGAAAATTTAAAACAAACTTGTACTGCCTAGGGATTAGGCGAGCTTATGTACCAAATCTGGAGTCTCTAGCTTTTATAGTCTCTGAGATCGACGGACGGACGGACGGACAGACGGACATGGCTATATCGACTCGGCTGTTAATGCTGATCAAGAATATATATACTTTATGGGGTCGGAGATGTTTCCTTCTCCCTGTTACATACTTTTGCACAAATCCATTATACCCTTTTTACCCATTTTCAATGGGTTAAGGATATAATAAACCCCAATTTATAATAGGTTATGGGCCCAGAACACGGAATATTCAGCTCGTAGAAAATACACTGAATTGTTCTGAGGATTACTTGTAGAAGGTGAATGAGAGCATTCTGGACTTTCTTGGACAAGTGTGATAACTGTGTGATTAGAGAAAATGAACACCGCGATGAGTTCGATCGAGAAGTTGGACGATCAGAATTATAGTGCCTGGGTCGTTCAAATGAGAAGTGTACTCGTGTATTCAGAACTATGGCAGTATGGGTGTGGTCGTGTCGTGAAAAACGAAAATGACAGTGCTGAGCAAAAGGCAATATTTGATGTAAGAGACGAAAAGGCTCTGGCAAGCATAATGCTTTGCATAAAAGCATCGCAAATAAATAATGTGAAGAATTGCCAAACATCAGCAAGTGCCTGGAACACCCTGAAAGAAATTCATATGCCAATGGGACCTGCGCGTCGTTTAACTTTGCTAAAGCAGTGGTTACAGCTAAGATTGGATACGATAATTTCGTGATCGCCATGGAAACTCGTGACACGTTGCCGTCGCTAAGTGTGATAAAAATCCAGTTACTCGAAGAGAGTGAACACGTAGAGCAGGCGGACAGACAGAGTCAAACGGAGAGACAAAAATGTTCTCGACGCGTATAGACAATCGAGCAAACAGAAATACAGACGAAAGTAACAGTAAAGTGAATCGATGAAGTGCGCAGCAGAAAAAGGCAACACAGGCCGGCTGCTGGAATTGCGACCACAATTGGGCACATTGCTGCAAATTGTCGCGCAAAAAACAGCTCCGAAAAAGAGCAATGCAAAAACAATAAAGATCTTAAGAAATCGTACTCAGTGTTTGCAGCGGCAAGAAACCCAAGTAGCGGTGGTTTTGCAAAGAACACGTGGTGTTTAGACAGTGGCGCCACAGCGCATTTGTGTAATGATAGATCGAGCTTCATAGAATTGAGAGAGCACAAAGAGAAAATTATTTTAGCTGGAAATAATTACACATATACAGGCATATGGGCGTGGAAAGCATAAAGTGGGAAAATAACACTATTGATTTGACGGATACATTATATGTGAAAGACCTTCAATGCAAGACTTATATTTGTTCAACACAGATTAGCAATAGTGTTTCAGCGCGCAATCTAATTTAACAGACATACTGAAGTGGCACAATCGGCTTGTGCATTTAAATTTTGCCAGCCTGAATAAAATGATTAAGAGAAATTTAGTGCACGGCTTGAGGGCTAGGCAGTGTTCGGACTTAAAAGAACATGTATGTGAAACATGCGCGAAGTGCAAAATAAGTGTAAAGAGATTTCCAAAGAAATCTGAGACCCGCGCCGAAGGCACACTAGTCTATAGGAGTCCCCCTACGTAAATCTGAAAAAAAAAATATAAGACTATGCCGCCGCTACCCGCAATAAAATATCGCCGAGAAGCAACGTCATTACCCCACCCCGTTTGGAAGTGCGGAGGCCCGCAGCAGTCCAGCCAAGATAAGGCCCAGCTTTACTCGACAGCATATCAAGTGAAAATATAAAAAGAAAAAAACACGAAAGAAACTGAAAAAGAGAACTTAAGTGCGCTACTGCAAATGAATTTTTCTTATCAATTAATGTTTGCTTGCGGATACCCTATAATTTAATTACTATTTAGTCAAATTACGCAATTCACCCAGTTAAAGTTCGAGTCGAAAAAAATAAAATAAGATTTAGTGAATTATTAATAAAAAAAAAATATATAATAAAAAAAAAAAAATTTAAATATAAATATAAAAATAAATAAATAATAAAAATAAGATAAATAGTAAACATATATGAAAGTTAAAATTAATTAACCCTCAATTTCATTGAATACACAAAAAGAAAAACAAAACAAAAACACTCCCCCCCATTTAAGATACAGCTCACCCACCACAACGACAAAAGATCTTTTGGACGTCGAGGCGATAATGTAAGTGCATCTATTATTATCTTTTTATTATCACTCTAATTGGTTGTTGCAGCAAATGATTAAGTGATTCGGTGATTATGAGAAAAAAAATAATGTAAATGACAATACCATTGTGCTAAGAACACATGGACAAGCCTCTCTCATTAAGATATGATAAGTAAAGCTCGCCGCTTTAAGCTTGCGTTCGAGCTAATATTGAGCTTGCAATATAATAGAATAAGCCTTCCGCCTGAAAGTATGCCGCTAAAATCACTTAATCGCCTGCGAAGCTATGCAATACAAATATGAATTAAAATAAATATTTCCGCCCAGTTTGATACTACAGAAAAAAAAAACAAAATCTACATTACATACAATCTTTATTTGGCTAACACAAAAAAAAAAAAAAATAAAAGTAAATAAATAATAATATCATAATAAAATTATTATATAATATTAATAATTCAATGATTCAATTAATATTGGAAATAACTAACAATGCATAAAATGTCTTTAAATAACTAAATTGAAAATCGCTGAAGAAAATTGTTCCTATAATATTATCTTTCTTGGTGAATTGAGTTGCATTTGAATTGAATAATATAGCCGATACCTTAACATATTTAATAGAACTTTAATTTTGCTTTGAAGAAAATATATGTGTAAAAGTATTATATAAGAACATAAAATGAATAAAATTATATTACCTTAATTAGCAGTAGAAACCCATGAAGAGCAAAATTTAGTGAATACCGCTACATTTTATAATTAATAAATATATATCCCTAATGAAGCAAGTTGAAAATCGTGAGAATAATTTGTTTTAAATTTTTTTGAATTTGAATGAAGCTTGGACAAAATATAATTATAAAAATAAAATAGGAATTTAATTAATAAACTTAATTTTTGATAAAAATGTTTAAATGTATATTATTATAAAATTAAATAAATAAATTTACTTATAAGAATTCTCAAACTTGTAAAAATAGGTTTTTTTTGTAAATAATAATTATTTTGGTACTCACTCGCTATAACTAAGTAAAACATGTTTATTAATAAGAAATTTAAATTATATATCACTTGTTAAAATGAATCAATAATTTTATTATTTTTTCGGGAGTCATGCAGCGGACTGCTAGAAGTAGTATGATTTAGTAGGTCGTTTGGGTTTAGGGATCATCTCGTGAATGTTAATGTAGGACTATGATGATCATGGTAGGGTGGGCAACAGCTGTGACAATTACATCGGTCAAGCGCAGCCAAACGGCAAACGCGGAGTGTCGCCTCCCGCGCCTGATATGAGAAATATCGCGAACCTTCTCCTTCATTTTCCTCACCCGTTCACCACTATTTAGTCGAATTACTATGGTACGCACGCGATTTTTTTTATTAATTATTGTGAGCATCGCGAGACTGTAGTGCAAGAAAAAGAATTTTGGTAACCTGCCCCTTCTACCGATAATACAGCCGGAGCCAGCGCGTGCACCCCTTCTTGTAGTACACAATAACAGCCACTCGTTCCTCAACGTAACATGCTACAGTTTCCAAAGCGGTTCAGGTCACTTTTGGTGTTCCACAAGGGCCGTTATTATTTACTCTATTCATAAACGACCTTCCGTCCGTAATAAATCACTCTCGGGTGCTGATGTATGCCGATGATGTAAAATTATGCATGTCGGCTGCAAATCTTCTGTCTGGTCAAAATCTGCAAAACGACTTAGACAACTTTCAAACTTGGTGCAGAGTAAATGTATTGCATCTGAATTGCAGTAAATGTAAAGTTATGTCTTTTTATAGACGAATGACCTTTTTAATACATATATTCTGGATAACCAACCAATCGGATAGGATGGGTTGAAGATTAGGGTGTCTTAATGGACCCAAAGCTTAAGTTTGACAAGCATATATCTTCAATAACAAATCGAGCGTCGAGTGCCTTGGGTTTCATAAAGCACTTGTCGAAGGAATTCGACGACCCCTATATAACTAAAACTCTGTATATGTCAATTGTATGACCTATCCTCGAATATGGATCTTGTATATGGTATCCCAAATACAGGATTCATCAGGATAGAATAGAATCAGTGCAAAAACAATTCCTGCTCTTTGCACTTCAGGGTCTTAATTGGGATAATAACTTTAACTTACCTTCCTACCATAGCAGACTTTTACTAATAAATCTCTCCTCTCTTTCTAATCGTTGAACAATGCTTGAAATAACCTTTTTCTACAAATTAATAAATGGTGAAATTGATTCTCCAGTACTAATCAACCAAATTAACTTTGCAGTACCTATTATATACACTAGAAATTTTGTACCTATAGCGCTTCAAACTTGTTACTCTAAATATGCTATCCATAACCCTTTTCGGATCTTATGTGCAACATATAACGTTTTTCCTTTTTAATACATAGTGCCGCTCCTACTTGCTCTCTTAAAAAACTAGTCTTGTGTCACTTGTCCATATGCTCGCGATCTTCGTCACCGCACGCTACGCGGTGCGTCCCTTGGTCGGACGGGTGGGAGGTGGTTCGATTTGTGCTTGGATCCGCGCGTTAACATGCCGCTGCTTGGTATCGTTGGGCCACTTGAATGTAAGTACATCTACGTCCAAAATAATTTAAAAAAAAATATATTTAAAAATAACAATTTGTCGGGGCGCTGAATTTAGTGATCCATTAGTCCTAATTCAAATATATCTGTTGAGTTGACGGGTAAATTTTGTAACTGGGCCCTAGACTTAAGGATTCTAACCCGTTGCTCTGGCAATGAAGTTTTAATATATACTTGAGCGTTACTGCTATCGCACAGTCGCATACTATTAGATATTTGGAAAAATCTGTTAAGCAATTACGTAAAGAAATTCAGAAAATATCTAGACACAATCACTTATAGATACACAGTCTAATTTATATACACAACCGATAGATTTCGAAGTTGTAATGAACTAACTCAACGACAGCCCCAATGATATTCAAGAAGTCAAATTTGTAACCTTTTTACTAAAAGGGAAAATTGACTGTCGGAGGCAGCAGCAGCTAAACAATAATTTAATAATTTAAGCTCAATATATAATGAAAAGTTAACGTAGTTAATAAGTAGTTTACAATTTACTCAGCACTAATTGTCATATTTGCTTTGCACATTCGTTTGCATCTAATTGCATAGATAAGCTTTCGTCCGACTGTTTGGCAAAGCTTAATATTCTTCATGTATCACTTTTTTACCTCTCGTCTGCTACGGTTGCGCGCTAGCATAAAAATTGTCACTCGCATAGTTAAAGAAAAACATCCAAATACATACGCTCGTAATATAATTGTAAATAGTTAAGAGTTAAACACACAAACGCATACGCATAAACTAATTATTCAAAATCTTTCATGGTGTTGTGTCGTTCTTAAAGTGTAAAGGTGAAAAATTATAAACTATTGTGTTAAGAATTATTCTAATTATTATTCTATTATTCTCTTCTGCATAATTCGATGCAAAGACCACAAGAGCTCTCGCATCCATACACACACACACAAATTCGAACAATTCGATCTCGGCTTTACTACGCGCGTGTACTCTTTTTCGTCTCCACCTGCCCGCCCGCATTATTGCATTCACGCATGCTTGTAAAAGGTGCAGCCGTTCTCTTATCGGTAAACGCTCAACACTTTAGTAGTTAAGCTGCGCATAAACTTACGATAACGCAGCGGTTGGCAGCGGTCAGTGACTTATATTTGCCGTTGATATACCCTGCATTTCTCTTGCCAGCTGTTTCGCCAAAACAAGAAGTGTTTTTGTTTGTCAAGAAAGTGTTTTCGCGAGAAGAAAAATTGCTGTTCGCGTGAGTCAATCGTGACTATAATTTGAAATGTCTGTAAACGAGCATAATTCACACGCGGCTCCTCCCCTCTGACTTGGACTTTTACAAGGCAAAGGTAGCATCAGTGACTCGGCAACTTAATGCATTAAACGCGTTTTTAACTGCTGAGCAGCTTCTGCACTTTGATGAAGCTGAGTTTCAGACTCGACTAGAATTAATCAGCGAAATGCGGTCTAGCTTTGATGCTGCTCAGTGCAGCCTAGAAAAGCTTAATCTTATGGAGCTGAAAACGGACGCAAGGTCGCAATTTGACCAACTTCGCTGCGAGGTGTCATCAAAGCTTTCTCTCGAATTCATCAATCTCCGCAAAACATCCATGCTCCATTCAACAACCATTCGACAAAACCCAGACGAGCCAAGTTGTAGTTCAAGAGGCGCAGGTCGACTCTCTAGATTGCCGCAATTTGAACTACCACGTTTCGGCGGAGCATACATCGACTGGCCTGATTTCTTCGCCATGTACAACACTGTCGTAGGACAAAATGAGGAATTAACCAAAGTGGAGAAGTTTCAGCATTTTCGATCATGCCTGACAGGATCAGCGTTCGAAGCGATTCGCGCTTTCGAACCAACACAAGATAACTATGACAAAGCCATGGAATTGCTAATAAATCGTTTTGATAATAAATTGTTCCATTTCCAGGCACACGTACGGTCCATATTTAGGCTCTCTGGTGTTGAAAGGGGCTCGGCAAGCAGTCTGCGTTAATTGAGTGACAGCATGAATTCGCATCTACGAGCGTTGCACGCAGTGGCATCTGATCAGGAAATTTCAGATGGGTTGCTGATTCACATAATCTTATCCAAATTGGATCAAGCCACGCAGGAGAAGTGGGCAGAAATAGTGCCCCTTAAAGGTTTGCCGAAATGGACCGACGTGTCCACATTCTTGGAAAAAAGATGCCGCATGATGGAAAATTTGGAATTTGCCATGGTAGCGCACACACTGGGCAAGCAGGTGGGAAAGAATAATGTACAAACTCGCAACACACCTTATAATCAACAAACCTCAATCTTGTGTCTTATGCGAATTTGCTGAGCATTACCTATCAAAATGTCAAAGATTTATACACTTAGCGCCCGCTAATCGCTAAAAAGAAGCTAAAAGGCTGCACCTCTGCCTTAACTGCCTTCGCAAAGGGCATGGCCTACAGCAATGCAAATCTGGTCACTGCAAACATTGCCAGCAGAAACACCACTCATTGCTACATGTGGATTCAAGTTCATCCGCGTCTCAGTTGCCCGACACAACGCATCTACAAACTTCAACACTTGTCTCCACATCGACACCTAGAGTCCTAAATCAGAATGAGACTGATTACGTGGTACTCGCAACAGCAATCATACTTGCACGAAATCGATCTGGTACCTTCGTACCCTGCAGAGCTCTGCTGGATTCAGCATCGCAGCTCAATTTTGTCACCACTCGATTCGCTAACCAGCTTCAGTTGGAGCTACGCCGCTCAAATATCGCAGTTTCAGGCATAGGCGAATCTTCTATCTCGCTCAACAAAGCAGCTGATAATAGTTAATGGCTCATATCAGGGATCATTTTCTGCAGTCGTAATGCAGAAGATAACTGATTATCAGCCACACTTTGATATGAATACAACCGGTTGGCAAATACCCAACAACCTCCACCTCGCTAACCCGCTTTTTTACAAGGGTCAAAGGATCGATATGCTAATTGGCGCTGGCATAATTTTCGACTTGCTTTGCGTTGTGCAAGTTCGAATTGCAAATCCACTGCCCACACTCCAGAAGACTAAATTGGGCTGGATAGTATCTGGATGCTGTGCTGCTTCCACACATTCATCTTTAGCTGCATCATCAAGCTTTCAGATGCGCATTTGGAACCGGAACCGTTGTACGATTTAGTAAAGCATTTCTGGGAAATAGACAACTGTTGCGGCGCTGCAAATACGCCGTCGGAGGAGGATGCTCTTTGTGAGAAGTTATTTCTCCGCAACTTTTCGCGTCTGGAATCAGGAGAGTACTCTGTTCGGCTCCCAGCCAAGAACCGCTACGATGCTCTTGGGAACTCGTACAATCTAGCTCTACGTCGGTTTAATTCACTGGAATCGAAGCTGGCGAAAAATGCATCGTTAAAGTCGCAGTATGTTGCATTCATGCAGGAATACATTAATTTGAAGCACATGACCCAAGCCTCCAAGCAATCTGCTGACCGCAATATTTTTTGCCTCATCATTGCGTGCAGAAGCTTGACAGTACTACGACCAAATTGCGAGTCGTTTTTGATGGCTCCGCAAAAACCACATCTGGTCTCTCCCTAAACGATTTACTGTTTGCAGGACCATCTATACAACCGAAAATATTCACAACACTACTTCGGTTTCGGTTTTATAAGATTGCCTTATGCGGGGTTATATGCAAGATGTATCGTTGTGTTCGCGTGACTCATCCAGACCAATATCTTCAATGCATTTTATGGCGGAACAACGCGAGCGATGAATTACAGGTTTACACCTTAAACACTGTCACATACGGAACAAAGCCTGCGGCATTTTTAGCTATTCAAGCTATGCAACAGCTTTCGTACGAAGAAGAAAACTCGCTGCCCCTTGCGTCAAGGATCATTCGTAGGGATTTTTACGTCGACGATTTAATTACTGGAGGCGATACTATTGAAGAAGTTGTGGATATTCGTCAGCAGGTCAAGGAGCTGCTTCGTAGAGGGAACTTTCCCATACGCAAATAGTGTTCAAATGACGAAGCCGCGCTTGGACGGCGAGCTGACAGCGGACTGCGAAAAAATGGTAAAGTTCGACGATGGAACCGATGTCAACGTTGTTTGAAAGCAAAAGCGTCGTCTATCATCGGAAGACCAAACTGCCTTATCATAGCCATAACTTTTTTCTCTGATTCCCAGTGAGCGGACGACAAACGAACACCTTTCAAAACTCTATAGCCATCATCGTTACGAATTAAGTTTTCTATATGTTGTTCATTGAGGGCGTTTGCTGCGGAAATGCCTTGAGTGGCGCTATGCTTGCGTAAGCAAAGAATTAAGAAATAATTTATCAATTCTTCTATCAAAATTTCCATCTTCGGTCCTAACTGTGGTTGTAAAACTTTTAATGCCAGCGATTATTGTTGGGAAGGCCAGTTCCACCGAGTCGCAAACTGCAATCATAGCCAAAGGACGCTGGCCTTCTCCAAGTGCCATTATAATTCTATGCACCGCTACATTTTCAGTAGTGACGTTTTTTAATAACGTTTCCTGATCTCCGGGATTCAAACATTCATCTTCTACAGTATTTTGTGGGGGCTTGGGCAGATCTTTCTTTTAGTTTTGATGTAACAAAGGGAACTGTGTCAGACGAAAAAGCGGTCAACCACGATTCATTAATAACAATCTGGTGTTTTCTATATAATTCAGTGTTGACTAAAAATCTGATTGCAACAGAAATTTTTAAGGCCTAATGGATTCGGCCATGAAATCATGGCTATATTGAATCCTACGCTTGACGTGTATCTGAACAACCTTCATTAAACGCCCGTGGAAGTGACGGTACAACATTGGCTACGGGAATTGGGACATTGACCACGGCTCCCTTAATGGCGTTTTTACGGCCTTATCGTAAAGACTTAATAATCATAAATGGAAGGCTTGGGTAAATTAGCCGTTCCTCTTTTAAGCAATCGGGAAGATCCGGAAAATCGAAGCCATTTGTTATTGGAGCCTTTTCTTGCCTAACTTTATGCTCCTGCTGCATGTCTCGCTCTCCTATATTTTGCTCATTCTAAAATTCTATTGTCTATTTTCATTCGATGCGAAGTATCACCTAATTGTTCGTGTTGCCTAACTACTGTAGTGCGCTTGTCGAAAATAGTATATAAAATTATGCCGCAAAATATGCAATCATTTTAGTTGCACTCAGTCGCTCATGTCTAGCGTCCTCCGATTAATACATCAAAGATGCTGATAACCCGCAAGTGCCTGACCACGCGGAGTTTACCTTAACCGCCTGGCTCAAAGTGATAAAGGCCACAGCCCCGATCAGACAATGTGCCGCGATTCTATACAATAACAAGTGCAACATAATACCCCCACAAACTGAAAACATTAGACAAACAGACAAAAAAAACTATGCCGCAACATGACGGAGTTTTGAACGTCGATCGCATGGACCAAAGTGATAAAGACCCACAGCCGACGAGACAATGTGCCGCGATTTTACACAATAACAAGTGCAAGATAAAGTATGAACAGGCATAAATCAATTTATCAACTAACGATATAAATAGTAAAAAAAATAAATAAATAAATATATATCCATAATGAAGAAAATTAAAAATCATGAAGAATATTTTTTTTAATTTTTTTTTTTAATTTGAATGAAGTTTGGACAAAAGATAATTATAAATATAAAATAGGAATTTAATTAATAAATTTAATTTTTGATTAAAATGTTTAAATGTATATTATTATAAACTTCAATTAATAAATTTACACACATATATATATATAAGAATTCTTACAATTGTAAAATTGTCTAATTTTTATACCCTTAACCCATTGAAAATGGGTAAAAAGGGTATAATGGATTTGTGCAAAAGTATGTAACAGGCAGAAGGAAGCATCTCCGACCCCATACAGTATATATATTCTTGATCAGCATCAACAGCCGTGTCGATATAGCCATGTCCGTCTGTCCGTCCGTCCGTCTGTCCGTCCGTCCGTCTGTCCGTCCGTATGTATGAACGCGTCGATCTCAGAGACTATAAGAGCTAGAGACTCCAGATTTGGTATATAAGCTCGCCTAATCCCTAGGCAGTACAAGTTTGTTTTAGATTTTCGATAACTCTTCCCGTTTCCGATATACACATGTAATCGATAACAACAAAATCTTCAATTTAGAAAACTTTTTGATGCAGATTAGAAAGATTAGACTAAATAAAGACAATCTGTGAAAATTATTGAATTATTGAAATCGGTAGTGAAACACTGGAGATATGGAGTATTGAAATTAAGAAGGTATGCACTATACGCGTATACATACAGACACTCACACATACTTGAAAGCACTGACTGTATGCGTAAATTATAGGGTTAAGGGTATAGTCTAGTCGGGATTTCTCGACTAGAGCCTTCTTACTTGTTTGTAAGTAACAATTATTTTTGTTGTTTTTACTCACTTGAATTATATAACGCTTGTTAAAATGAATCAATAGTTTTCTTACTTTTTAGGGAGTCATTCAGCAGACTACTAGAAGTAGTAGGACTTAGTAGGTCGTTTTGGTTTAGGGATCATCTCGTAAATGTTAATGTAGGATTCTGATGTCATAGTAGGGTGGGCAACAGCTGTGACAACTACATCGTCTAGTGTTGCCTCCCGCGCCTGATATTAATGATTGTTAGCATCGCTAGACTGCAAGAAAAAGAATTTGATAACCTGCCCTTTCTACCGATAATACAGCCGGAGCCAGCGCGTGCACCCCAAAGTCTAGTTCGGTTCAACACCTGACACTTACCATACCGTAGTAGTATTTTTCTATTTTTCTTAGCTCATCATTGATTATTGTGATTAGACTCAGACTTGCAGGATGTGTTTTAATTTTAATTGGTTATAACTCCGCAATCGAAAGCTAATTTTCTGGTTTAATTATTATGTGCAAATATCAAAAGTTAATAAGTATGCTAAAAAGAGTATCAGAGGTTTACTGACCAGAGCTTTGCGTTGCTCTGCGTGGCCAATTTAAAGACGATCGTACGGAGAGGAACATAAGAACCTGACGATTTTAATGGCGTGATAGCTTCATTAGCTGAGAGATTGTCCGAACCCATGTCGGAAACATCTCTAGTAGAAATAGTAAGAGGCAACTTTTTGAATGAGATTCAACACAATATCTTGTACGAGGAGGCTAGTTCTATGAAAGCTTTAAGACATTTAGTGCGTACGCGAGAGATTTTCCTACATTCTATAACTAGAGCCAAACAGTCAGTACCTCCTTCTCGACCAATGATACGTCAGGTAAATGCCGTATCAGAAACTGAAGGTGAGGATTTATCGATGAGGATTTATCGAACACGATATGCAATATGATGTGTCAGCATTAGATATCTCGTGTTGGAATTGTGCTGGTAAAGGTTACCGGTACCAAGAGTGCATGGCTGAGCGAAAAGTATTTTGCTATGGTTGTGGAAAGCAGATACTACAAACCTAGTTGCAGTAACGCTTCAAAAAACTCCAGACCATTGATCAGCAAAGCTACCAACACGGACTAAATGAGCAATTAGCTGAAATTTCCATTCAACCAGACATTTCTACTCCCCCTGATTTACTTTTCAACACTCGTGTCGACCCATCAAACTTTCAACAAACGCGTTCAAAATGTCGACAAATTGATTTTAAAAACAAATGTCGAAAAAAAATTCGATATTAGCTTCAATAATAGCCGTCCCAAACGACTTACGCCCTCATGCTCAGGTGCTACTTTTTGGAAGAACCTTAGTCGGACTAATGAACACTGGAGCTTCTATTAGCTGCATCGGTGGCAAACTTGCGGCTGAACTTATTCCTGACAATTTAATTTATAAGCCAATGGTCTCAAATGTAAACTCTGCAGACGGGAAAAATCAACCAATTGCAGGTATACTTTTTACCGAAGTAATGTACCGAGGTGAAACTAAAGCTATATATTTTTATTTAGTGCCTTCTCTAGCTTCAGAGCTTTACCCAGGTATTTATTTTTGGACAGCTTTTGAACTATTACCCATTCACCTTATGGCTCGTAACTTTAATATCTCTTCGCTTGATAATCCTTCCACGAAATAAATCACGCCTGCTCAGCATCACCAATTGCTTGTTAAAATGAATCAATAGTTTTCTTACTTTTTAGGGAGTCATTCAGCGGACTACTAGAAGTAGTAGGATTTAGTAGGTCGTTTTGGTTTAGGGATCATCTCGTAAATGTTAATGTAGGATTATGATGATCATAGTAGGGTGGGCAACAGCTGTGACAATTACATCGTCTAGTGTTGCCTCCCGCGCCTGATATGAGAAATATCGCGAATCTTCTTCTTCCTTTTCCTCACCCGTTCCCCCCATTTAGTCGAATTACTATGGTACGCACGCTATACAAGAACAAGTGCAAAATAATACCCCCACGAACTGAAAATATTAGGCAAACAGACAAAAAGCTATGCCGCAACATGACCACGCGGAGTTTTGAACCTCGATCGTTCGCGTCAAAGTGATAAAGACCCACAGCCGACCCGATAATGTGCCGCGATAACACAATAACAAGTGCAAGATAAAGTATGAACATGCTTAAGTCAAAGCATAACCATATAAATAGTTAAAACAAGTAAGAAGGCTCTAGTCGAGAAATCCCGACTAGACTATACCCTTAACCCGATACTTTACGCATACAGTCAGTGCTTGCAAGTATGTGTGAGTGTGTGTATGTATACGCGTATAGTGCATACCTTCTTAATTTCAATACTCCATATCTCCAGTATTTCTCAACCGATTTCAATAAAATTTTCACAGATGGTCATTATTTATCTTTCAAACTGCATCAAAAAGTTTTCCAAATTGAAGATTTTGTTGTAATCGATTCCATGTGTATATCGGAAACGGGAAGAGTTATCGAAAATCTAAAACAAACTTGTACTGCCTAGGGATTATGCGAGCTTATATGCCAAATCTGGAGTCTCTAGCTCGACGCGTTCATACATACGGACGGACAGACGGACAGACGGACGGACGGACGGACGGACGGACAGACGGGCATGGCTATATCGACTCGGCTGTTGATGCTGATCAAGAATATATATACTTTATGGGGTCGGAGATGCTTCCTTCTGCCTGTTACATACTTTTGCACAAATCCATTATACCCTTTTTACCCATTTTCAATGGGTTAAGGGTATAAAAATAAATAAATATCCATAATGAAGCAAAAAATGTTTGATTAAAATGTTTAAATGTATAGTATCATAAAATTAAATAAATAAATTTACACATAATTTTTTATATATAAGAATTCTTACAATTGTAAAATTGTCTAATTTGTTGTAAATAACAATAATTTTTGTTGTTTCAGGTACTCACTCGGTACTAAGTAAAACATGTTTATTCATAAGAAATTTTAATTATAGAACGCTTGTTAAATTGAATCAATAATTTTCTTATTTTTTTCGGGAGTCATGCAGCGGACTATTAGAAGTAGTAGGATTTAGTAGGTCGTTTTGGTTTAGGGATCATCTCGTAAATGTTAATGTAGGATTATGATGATCATAGTAGGGTGAGCAACAGCTGTGACAACTACATCGGTCCAGCGCAGCCAAACGGCAAACGAGGGGTGTTGTCTCCCGCGCCTGATATGAGAAATATCGCGAAACTTCTCCTTCCTTTTCCTCACCCGTTCCCCCTATTTAGTCGAATTACTATGGTACGCACGCTATTTTTATACCCTTAACCCATTGAAAATGGGTAAAAAGGGTATAATGGATTTGTGCAAAAGTATGTAACAGGCAGAAGGAAGCATCTCCGACCCCATAGAGTATATATATTCTTGATCAGCATCAACAGCCGAGTCGATATAGCCATGTCCGTCTGTCCGTCCGTATGTATGAACGCGTCGATCTCAGAGACTATAAGAGCTAGAGACTCCAGATTTCGTATATAAGCTCGCCTAATCCCTAGTCAGTACAAGTTTGTTTTAGATTTTCGATAGCTCTTCCCGTTTCCGATATACACATGCGATCGATAACAACAAAATCTTCAATTTGGAAAACTTTTTGATGCAGTTTGAAAGATTAGACTAAATAAAGACAATCTGTGGAAATTTTATTAAAATCGATTAAGAAACACGGGATATATGGAGTATTGAAATTAATAGGGTATGCACTATACGCGTATACATACACACACTCACACATTCTTGCAAGCACTGACTG
>JAWNNV010000909.1:0-60918 GCA_035044485.1 Scaptomyza reducta
AGGTTCCGAAAGTTTAAACATGAATTTCGAAAAAAAAAACATTTCCAACTATGAATGCGGTTTAATTATTGAGATCGAGCCACGACTAAAACGCCTTTCCTTTTGAAAATCGGTTCAGTTTTGACAAAGTTATAGGTTCGGAAAGTTTTGACAAAGTTATAGGTTCGGATAGTTTTAACATAAATTTGGAAAAAAAAAACATTTCCAACTATGAATGCGGTTTAATTATTGAGATCGAGCCACGACTAAAACGCCGTTCCTTTTGAAAATCGGTTCAGTTTTGACAAAGTTGTAGGTTCGGAAAGTTTTGACATTGTTATAGGTTTGGAAAGTTTTGACAAAGTTACAGGTTCCGAAAGTTTAAACATGAATTTCGAAAAAAAAACCATTTCCAACTATGAATGCGGTTTAATTATTGAGATCGAGCCACGACTAAAACGCCTTTCCTTTTGAAAATCGGTTCAGTTTTGACAAAGTTATAGGTTCGGAAAGTTTTGACATAGTTATAGGTTCGGAAAGTTTTGACATGAATTTCGAAAAAAAAAAAACATTTGCAACTATGAATGCGGTTTAATTATTGAGATCGAGCCACGACTAAAACGCCTTTCCTTTTGAAAACCGGTTCAGTTTTGACAAAGTTGTAGGTTCGGATAGTTCTGACATACTTATAGGTTTGGAAAGTTTTGACAAAGTTACAGATTCCGAAAGTCTTAACATGAATTTCGAAAAAAAAAAACATTTCCAAATATGAATGCGGTTTAATTATTGAGATCGAGCCACGACTAAAACGCCTTTCCTTTTGAAAATCGGTTCAGTTTTGACAAAGTTATAGTCCGGTAAGTTTGACATAGTTTTTGGTTTGGAAAGTTTTGACAAAGTTATAGGTTCGGAAAGTTTTAACATGAATTTCGAAAAAAAAAACATTTCCGACTATGAATGCGGTTTAATTATTGAGATCGAGCCACGACTAGAACGCCTTTCCTTTTGAAAATCGGTTCAGTTTTGACAAAGTTATAGGTTCGGAAAGTTTTGACATAGTTATAGGTTTGGAAAGTTTTGACAAAGTTACAGGTTCCGAAAGTTTAAACATGAATTTCGAAAAAAAAAAACATTTGCAACTATGAATGCGGTTTAATTATTGAGATCGAGCCACGAATAAAACGACTTTCCTTTTGAAAATCGGTTCAGTTTTGACAAAGTTATAGGTTCGGAAAGTTTTGACAAAGTTATAGGTTCGGATAGTTTTAACATAAATTTGGAAAAACAAAACATTTCCAACTATGAATGCGGTTTAATTATTGAGATCGAGCCACGCCTAAAACGCTTTTCCTTTTGAAAATCGGTTCAGTTTTGACAAAGTTGTAGGTTCGGAAAGTTTTGACATAGTAATAGGTTCGGAAAGTTTTGACAAAGTTACAGGTTCCGAAAGTTTTAACATGAATTTCGAAAAAAAAAACATTTGCAACTATGAATGCGGTTTAATTATTGAGATCGAGCCACGAATAAAACGACTTTCCTTTTGAAAATCGGTTCAGTTTTGACAAAGTTATAGGTTCGGAAAGTTTTGACAAAGTTATAGGTTCGGATAGTTTTAACATAAATTTGGAAAAACAAAACATTTCCAACTATGAATGCGGTTTCATTATTGAGATCGAGCCACGCCTAAAACGCTTTTCCTTTTGAAAATCGGTTCAGTTTTGACAAAGTTGTAGGTTCGGAAAGTTTTGACATAGTTATAGGTTCGGAAAGTTTTGACAAAGTTACAGGTTCCGAAAGTTTTAACATGAATTTCGAAAAAAAAAACATTTCCAACTATGAATGCGGTTTAATTATTGAGATCGAGCCACGACTAAAACGCATTTCCTTTTGAAAATCGGTTCAGTTTTGACAAAGTTATAGGTTCTGAAAGTTTTGACACATTTATAGGTTCGGAAAGTTTTGACATGAATTTTGAAAAAAAAAATACTTCCAACTATGAATGCGGTTTAATTATTGAGATCAAGCCACGACTAAAACGCCTTTCCTTTTGAAAATCGGTTCAGTTTTGACAAAGTTATAGGTTCGGAAAGTTTTGACATAGTTATAGGTTCGTAAAGATTTGACATAAATTTCGAAAAAAAAAAAAATTTCCAATTATGAATGCGGTTTAATTATTGAGATTGAGCCACGACTAAAACGCCTTTCCTTTTGAAAATCGGTTCAGTTTTGACAAAGTTATAGGTTCGGATAGTTCTGACATACTTATAGGTTTGGATATTTTTGACAAAGTTACAGATTCCGAAAGTCTTAACATGAATTTCGAAAAAAAAACATTTCCAAATATGAATGCGGTTTAATTATTGAGATCGAGCCACGACTAAAACGCCTTTCCTTTTGAAAATCGGTTCAGTTTTGACAAAGTTATAGGTTCGGTAAGTTTTGACATAGTTTTAGGTTTGGAAAGTTTTGACAAAGTTATAGGTTCGGAAAGTTTTAACATGAATTTCGAAAAAAAAAAACATTTCCGACTATGAATGCGGTTTAATTATTGAGAACGAGCCACGACTAAAACGCCTTTCCTTTTGAAAATCGGTTCAGTTTTGACAAAGTTATAGGTTCGGAAAGTTTTGACAAAGTTATAGGTTCGGATAGTTTTAACATAAATTTGGAAAAAAAAAACATTTCCAACTATGAATGCGGTTTAATTATTGAGATCGAGCCACGACTAAAACGCCTTTCCTTTTGAAAATCGGTTCAGTTTTGACAAAGTTGTAGGTTCGGAAAGTTTTGACATAGTTATAGGTTTGGAAAGTTTTGACAAAGTTACAGGTTCCGAAAGTTTAAACATGAATTTCGAAAAAAAAAAACATTTCCAACTATGAATGCGGTTTAATTATTGAGATCGAGCCAACACTAAAACGCCTTTCCTTTTGAAAATCGGTTCAGTTTTGACAAAGTTATAGGTTCGGAAAGTTTTGACATATTTATAGGTTCGGAAAGTTTTGACATGAATTTTGAAAAAAAAAACATTTGCAACTATGAATGCGGTTTAATTATTGAGATCGAGCCACGACTAAAACGCCTTTCCTTTTGAAAATCGGTTCAGTTTTGACAAAGTTAAAGGTTTGGAAAATTTTGACAAAGTTACAGGTTCGGAAAGTTTTAACATGAATTTCGAAAAAAAAACATTTCCAACTATGAATGCGGTTTAATTATTGAGATCGAGCCACAACTAAACCGCCTTTCCTTTTAAAAATCGGTTCAGTTTTGACAAAGTTATAGGTTCGGAAAGTTTTGACATTGTTATAGGTTCGGAAAGTTTTGACAAAGTTATAGGTTCGGATAGTTTTAACATAAATTTCGAAAAAAAAAACATTTCCAACCATGAGTGCGGTTTAATTATTGAGATCGAGCAACGACTAAAACGCCTTTCCTTTTGAAAATCGGTTCAGTTTTGACAAAGTTATAGGTTCGGAAAGTTTTGACATAGTTATAGGTTCGGAAAGTTTTGACATGAATTTCGAAATAAAAAACATTTGCAACTATGAATGCGGTTTAAATATTGAGATCGTGCCACGACTAAAACGCCTTTCCTTTTGAAAATCGGTTCAGTTTTGACAAAGTTGTAGGTTCGGAAAGTTTTGACATACTTATAGGTTTGGAAAGTTTTGACAAAGTTACAGGTTCGGAAAGTCTTAACATGAATTTCGAAAAAAAAAACATTTCCAACTATGAATGCGGTTTAATTATTGAGATCGAGCCACGACTAAAACGCTTTTCCTTTTGAAAATCGGTTCAGTTTTGACAAAGTTATAGGTTCGGAAAGTTTTGACATAGTTATAGGTTTGGAAAGTTTTGACAAAGTTATAGGTTCGGAAAGTTTTAACATGAATTTCGAAAAAAAAAACATTTCCGACTATGAATGCGGTTTAATTATTGAGATCGAGCCACGACTAAAACGCCTTTCCTTTTGAAAATCGGTTCAGTTTTGACAAAGTTATAGGTTCGGAAAGTTTTGACAAAGTTATAGGTTCGGATAGTTTTAACATAAATTTGGAAAAAAAAAACATTTCCAACTATGAATGCGGTTTAATTATTGAGATCGAGCCACGACTAAAACGCCTTTCCTTTTGAAAATCGGTTCAGTTTTGACAAAGTTGTAGGTTCGGAAAGTTTTGACATAGTTATAGGTTTGGAAAGTTTTGACAAAGTTACAGGTTCCGAAAGTTTAAACATGAATTTCGAAAAAAAAAACATTTCCGACTATGAATGCGGTTTAATTATTGAGATCGAGCCACGACTAAAACGCCTTTTCTTTTGAAAATCGGTTCAGTTTTGACAAAGTTATAGGTTCGGAAAGTTTTGACATATTTATAGGTTCGGAAAGTTTTGACATGAATTTTGAAAAAAAAAACATTTGCAACTATGAATGCGGTTTAATTATTGAGATCGAGCCACGACTAAAACGCCTTTTCTTTTGAAAATCGGTTCAGCTTTGACAAAGTTAAAGGTTTGGAAAATTTTAACAAAGTTACAGGTTCGGAAAGTTTTAACATGAATTTCGAAAAAAAAACATTTCCAACTATGAATGCGGTTTAATTATTGAGATCGAGCCACGACTAAAACGCCTTTCCTTTTGAAAATCGGTTCAGTTTTGACAAAGTTATAGGTTCGGAAAGTTTTGACACAGTTATAGGTTCGGAAAGTTTTGACAAAGTTATAGGTTCGGAAAGTTTTAACATAAATTTCGAAAAAAAAACATTTCCAACCATGAATGCGGTTTAATTATTGAGATCGGTCAACGACTAAAACGCCTTTCCTTTTGAAAATCGGTTCAGTTTTGACAAAGTTATAGGTTCGGAAAGTTTTGACATAGTTATAGGTTCGGAAAGTTTTGACATGAATTTCGAAAAAAAAAACATTTGCAACTATGAATGCGGTTTAATTATTGAGATCGTGCCACGACTAAAACGCCTTTCCTTTTGAAAATCGGTTCAGTTTTGACAAAGTTATAGGTTCGGAAAGTTTTGACATACTTATAGGTTTGGATAGTTTTGACAAAGTTACAGATTCCGAAAGTCTTAACATGAATTTCGAAAAAAAAACATTTCCAACTATGAATGCGGTTTAATTATTGAGATCGAGCCACGACTTAAACGCCTTTCCTTTTGAAAATCGGTTCAGTTTTGACAAAGTTATAGGTTCGGAAAGTTTTGACATATTTATAGGTTCGGAAAGTTTTGACATGAATTTTGAAAAAAAAAAACATTTGCAACTATGAATGCGGTTTAATTATTGAGATCGAGCCACGACTAAAACGCCTTTTCTTTTGAAAATCGGTTCAGCTTTGACAAAGTTAAAGGTTTGGAAAATTTTGACAAAGTTACAGGTTCGGAAAGTTTTAACATGAATTTCGAAAAAAAAACATTTCCAACTATGAATGCGGTTTAATTATTGAGATTGAGCCACGACTAAAACGCCTTTCCTTTTGAAAATCGGTTCAGTTTTGACAAAGTTATAGGTTCGGAAAGTTTTGACACAGTTATAGGTTCGGAAAGTTTTGACATGAATTTCGAAAAAAAAAACATTTGCAACTATGAATGCGGTTTAATTATTGAGATCGTGCCACGACTAAAACGCCTTTCCTTTTGAAAATCGGTTCAGTTTTGACAAAGTTATAGGTTCGGAAAGTTTTGACATACTTATAGGTTTGGATAGTTTTGACAAAGTTACAGATTCCGAAAGTCTTAACATGAATTTCGAAAAAAAAACATTTCCAACTATGAATGCGGTTTAATTATTGAGATCGAGCCACGACTAAAACGCCTTTCCTTTTGAAAATTGGTTCAGTTTTGACAAAGTTATATGTTCGGTAAGTTTTGACATAGTTATAGGTTTGGAAAGTTTTGACAAAGTTATAGATTCGGAAAGTTTTAACATGAATTTCGAAAAAAAAAACATTTCTGACTATGAATGCGGTTTAATTATTGAGATCGAGCCACGACTAAAGCGCCTTTCCTTTTGAAAATCGGTTCAGTTTTGACAAAGTTATAGGTTCGGAAAGTTTTGACAAAGTTATAGGTTCGGATAGTTTTAACATAAATTTGGAAAAAAAAAACATTTCCAACTATGAATGCGGTTTAATTATTGAGATCGTGCCACGACTAAAACGCCTTTCCTTTTGAAAATCGGTTCAGTTTTGACAAAGTTGTAGGTTCGGAAAGTTTTGACATAGTTATAGGTTTGGAAAGTTTTGACAAAGTTACAGGTTCCGAAAGTTTAAACATGAATTTCGAAAAAAAAAACCATTTCCAACTATGAATGCGGTTTAATTATTGAGATCGAGCCACGACTAAAACGCCTTTCCTTTTGAAAATCGGTTCAGTTTTGACAAAGTTATAGGTTCGGAAAGTTTTGACATATTTATAGGTTCGGAAAGTTTTGACATGAATTTTGAAAAAAAAACATTTGCAACTATGAATGCGGTTTAATTATTGAGATCGAGCCACGACTAAAACGCCTTTCCTTTTGAAAATCGGTTCAGTTTTTACAAAGTTACAGGTTCGGAAAGTTTTGACATAGTTATAGGTTCGGAAAGTTTTGACATGAATTTCGAAAAAAAAAACATTTGCAACTATGAATGCGGTTTAATTATTGAGATCGTGCCACGACTAAAACGCCTTTCCTTTTGAAAACCGGTTCAGTTTTGACAAAGTTGTAGGTTCGGATAGTTCTGACATACTTATAGGTTTGGATAGTTTTGACAAAGTTACAGATTCCGAAAGTCTTAACATGAATTTCGAAAAAAAAACATTTCCAAATATGAATGCGGTTTAATTATTGAGATCGAGCCACGACTAAAACGCCTTTCCATTTGAAAATCGGTTCAGTTTTGACAAAGTTATAGGTTCGGTAAGTTTTGACATAGTTTTTGGTTTGGAAAGTTTTGACAAAGTTATAGGTTCGGAAAGTTTTAACATGAATTTCGAAAAAAAAAACATTTCCAACCATGAGTGCGGTTTAATTATTGAGATCGAGCAACGACTAAAACGCCTTTCCTTTTGAAAATCGGTTCAGTTTTGACAAAGTTATAGGTTCGGAAAGTTTTGACATAGTTATAGGTTCGGAAAGTTTTGACATGAATTTCGAAATAAAAAACATTTGCAAATATGAATGCGGTTTAAATATTGAGATCGTGCCACGACTAAAACGCCTTTCCTTTTGAAAATCGGTTCAGTTTTGACAAAGTTGTAGGTTCGGAAAGTTTTGACATACTTATAGGTTTGGAAAGTTTTGACAAAGTTACAGGTTCGGAAAGTCTTAACATGAATTTCGAAAAAAAAACATTTCCAACTATGAATGCGGTTTAATTATTGAGATCGAGCCACGACTAAAACGCTTTTCCTTTTGAAAATCGGTTCAGTTTTGACAAAGTTATAGGTTCGGAAAGTTTTGACATAGTTATAGGTTTGGAAAGTTTTGACAAAGTTATAGGTTCGGAAAGTTTTAACATGAATTTCGAAAAAAAAACATTTCCGACTATGAATGAGGTTTAATTATTGAGATCGAGCCACGACTAAAACGCCTTTCCCTTTGAAAATCGGTTCAGTTTTGACAAAGTTATAGGTTCGGAAAGTTTTGACAAAGTTATAGGTTCGGAAAGTTTTAACATGAATTTCGAAAAAAAAAACATTTCCGACTATGAATGAGGTTTAATTATTGAGATCGAGCCACGACTAAAACGCCTTTCCTTTTGAAAATCGGTTCAGTTTTGACAAAGTTATAGGTTCGGAAAGTTTTGACAAAGTTATAGGTTCGGAAAGTTTTAACATAAATTTCGAAAAAAAAAACATTTCCAACCATGAGTGCGGTTTAATTATTGAGATCGAGCAACGACTAAAACGCCTTTCTTTTTGAAAATCGGTTCAGTTTTGACAAAGTTATATGTTCGGAAAGTTTTGACATAGTTATAGATTCGGAAAGTTTTGACAAAGTTATAGGTTCGGAAAGATTTAACATGAATTTCGAAAAAAAAACATTTCAACTATGAATGCGGTTTAATTATTGAGATCGAGCCACGACTATAACGCCTTTCCTTTTGAAAATCGGTTCAGTTTTGACAAAGTTATATGTTCTGAAAGTTTTGACATATTTATAGGTTTGGAAAGTTTTGACAAAGTTATAGGTTCGGAAAGTTTTGACAAAGTTATAGGTTCGGAAAGTTTTGAGAAAGTTATAGGTTCGGAAAGTTTTAACATGAATTTCGAAAAAAAAAACATTTCCAACTATGAATGCGGTTTAATTATTGAGATCGAGCCACGACTAAAACGCCTTTCCTTTTGAAAATCGGTTCAGTTTTGACAAAGTTATAGGTTCGGTAAGTTTTACATATTTATAGGTTTGGAAAGTTTTGACAAAGTTATAGGTTCGGAAAGTTTTGACAAAGTTATAGGTTCGGAAAGTTTTGAGAAAGTTATAGGTTCGGAAAGTTTTAACATGAATTTCGAAAAAAAAACATTTCCAACTATGAATGCGGTTTAATTATTGAGATCGAGCCACGACTAAAACGCATTTCCTTTTGAAAATCGGTTCAGTTTTGACAAAGTTATAGGTTCGGAAAGTTTTGACATAGTTATAGGTTTGGAAAGTTTTGACAAAGTTATAGGTTCGGAAAGTTTTATCATGAATTTCGAAAAAAAAAACATTTCCAACTATGAATGCGGTTTAATTATTGAGATCGAGCCACGACTAAAACGCCTTTCCTTTTGAAAATCGGTTCAGTTTTGACAAAGTTATAGGTTCGGAAAGTTTTGACAAAGTTATAGGTTCGGAAAGTTTTGCATGAATTTCGAAAAAAAAAACATTTCCAACTATGAATGCGATTTAATTATTGAGATTGAGCCACGACTAAAACGCCTTTCCTTTTGAAAATCGGTTCAGTTTTGACAAAGTTATATGTTCGGAAAGTTTTGACATAGTTATAGGTTCGGAAAGTTTTGATAAAGTTATAGGTTCGGAAAGTTTTAACATGAATTTCGAAAAAAAAAACATTTCCAACTATGAATGCGGTTTAATTATTAAGAACGAGCCACGACTAAAACGCCTGTCCTTTTGAAAATCGGTTCAGTTTTGACAAATTTATAGGTTCGGAAAGCTTTGACAAAGTTATAGGTTCGGAAAGTTTTTACTTGAACTTCGAAAAAAAAACATTTCCAACTATGAATGCGGTTTAATTATTGAGATCGAGCCACGACTACAACGCCTTTCCTTTTGAAAAACGGTTCAGTTTTGACAAAGTCATATGTTCGGAAAGTTTTGACATAGTTATAGGTTGGAAAGTTTTGACAAAGTTATAGGTTAGGTTCGGAAAGATTTAACATGAATTTCGAAAAAAAAAACATTTCCAACTATGAATGCGGTTTAATTATTAAGAACGAGCCACGACTAAAACGCCTGTCCTTTTGAAAATCGGTTCAGTTTTGACAAATTTATAGGTTCGGAAAGTTTTGACCAAGTTATAGGTTCGGAAAGTTTTTACAAAGTTATAAGTTCGGAAAGTTTTGAAAAAGTTATAGGTTCGGAAAGTTTAGACATAGTTATAGGTTCGGAAAGTTTTGACAAAGTTATAGGTTCGGAAAGTTTTGACATGAATTTCGAAAAAAAAACATTTCCAACTATGAATGCGGTTTAATTATTGAGATCGAGCCACGACTACAACGCCCTTCCTTTTGAAAAGCGGTTCAGTTTTGATAAAGTTATAGGTTCGGAAAGTTTTAACTTGAATTTCGAAAAAAAAACATTTCCAACTATGAATTCGGTTTAATTATTGAGATCGAGCCACGACTAAAACGCCTCTCCTTTTGAAAATCGGTTCAGTTTTGACAAAGTTATATGTTCGGAAAGTTTTGACATGAATTTCGAAAGGAAAAAGTTATAGGTTCGGAAAGTTTAGACATAGTTATAGATTCGGAAAGTTTTGATAAAGTTATAGGTTCGGTAAGTTTTGACATAGTTTATAGTGTTTCGGAAAGTTTTGACATAGTTATAGGTTCGGAAAGTTTTGACATTAAGTTCGAAAAAATAAGAAACATTTCCGAGTATGAATGCGGTTTAATTATTGAGATCGAGCCACGACTAAAACGCCTTTCCTTTTGAAAATCGGTTCAGTTTTGACAAAGTTATAGGTTCGGAAAGTTTTGACATAGTTATAGGTTCGGAAAGTTTTGATAAAGTTATAGGTTCGGAAAGTTTTGAACATGAATTTCGAAAAAAAAAACATTTCCAACTATGAATTCGGTTTAATTATTGAGATCGAGCCACGACTAAAACGCCTTTCCTTTTGAAAATCGGTTCAGTTTTGACAAAGTTATATGTTCGGAAAGTTTTGACATAGTTATAGGTTCGGAAAGTTTTGACAAAGTTATAGGTTCGGAAAGTTTTAACATGAATTTAGAAAAAAAAAACATTTCCAACTATGAATGCGGTTTAATTATTGAGATCGAGCCACGACTAAAACGCCTTTCCTTTTGAAAATCGGTTCAGTTTTGACACAGTTATTTTTTCGGAAAGTTTTGACAAAGTTATAGGTTTGGAAAAAATTGACAAAGTTACAGGTTCGGAAAGTTTTGACATGAATTTCGAAAAAAAAAACATTTCCAACTATGAATGCGGTTTAATTATTGAGATCGAGCCACGACTAAAACGCCTTTCCTTTTGAAAATCGGTTCAGTTTTGACAAAGGTTTAGGTTCAGAAAGTTTTGACAAAGTTATATGTTCGGAAAAAATTGACAAAGTTATAGGTGCGGAAAGTTTTGACAAAGTTATAGGTTCGGAAAGTTTTAACATGAATTAAAAAAAAAACATTTTCAATTATGAATGCGGTTTAATTATTGAGATCGAGCCACGACTAAAACGCATTTCCTTTTGAAAATCGGTTCAGTTTTGACACAGTTATTTTTTCGGAAAGTTTTGACAAAGTTATAGGTTCGGAAAAAATTGACAAAGTTATAGGTTCGGAAAGTTTTGACATGAATTTCGAAAAAAAAAATATTTCCAACTATGAATGCGGTTTAATTATTGAGATCGAGCCACGACTAAAACGCATTTCCTTTTGAAAATCGGTTCAGTTTTGACAAAGTTATATCTTCGGAAAGTTTTGACATAGTTATAGGTTCGGAAAGTTTTTACAAAGTTATAAGTTCGGAAAGTGTTTGATTACGCATGTATCCTCACCAAACAACCACTAAATTAGTTTCGCTCTTAAATATTTAACCGTATGATAAGTTATGCTCTGCGCAGCATAAGAGCAAGTTTAACGTAACTACAATAACTTTGTTTTGCATATGAGAGGGAGAGAGAGGAAGACTCCCCGATGGGGAGCAACAGCCGCTGCAATTCGGCAGCTAATCAGTCGTTTTTGATCGCGAAAGGTGTTTGTGTTGATTTCAACAGCAACAGCAGCTGCATTTCGGTAGATAATAAGTTCATTTCGGAGCTTATTATTAACATTTAACATTTCTAACTCGTTTTAAGTTTGGCCACGAAGGCAAATAAACTATATTTATATTAATGCAAATTTCGTGCGTTTTTAGTTATTGTGAAAAGTTTATAGCTATTGAAAAAGCTCAATAGCTCAACATTTGGTGACCCCGACGTGATTCGTTCGTTTAAATAAATACAAATTATTTAAATTATATAGTTAATAAACCTCGCCCTCGCGCTCTTGCATCGTCTTCGTTATCATCGGTTCGTTTTGTGCTCACTTTCGGTAAAGTCGATGCCCTTATCTCGTTTGCTTAAACAGTTGCAGCAGCCGTTTCTGCATTGTTATTGCTTTTCCTGTTTCGTTTTGCTGCGCTTGTGAATAAAGTTTGACCTCAAATTGACATTGCATCGGTCGAACGTGTGTGTTAAAGCATTAGTGGAAAATTGATTGACTCCTACAAAAACATTTAAAAATGCATAATTCTGCTGCCGCTCAGTCTCCTGGTGCCCCGTTTTACAAAGCCAAAGCCAAGGCTATTGATGAGCAAGTAAAACGGATGGCCAAAGTACTTGCTCCGGAGCAAATTGTGCATCTTAGCGAACAAGAGTTGGTTGTTCGGCTTAAGGCGTTGGAAAGTGCTCAGCAGGCATTTTACCGCATGCATGACTCATTGGAGGAGCTGGATTATGATGAAATCGGGAGTGAGTTACGTGCAAGTTTTGATGACTTCTCAATATTAGCTGAAACCGGCTTGCGACGCGAAATTGACAAGCGAAAGTTATCATCGCCGTTGTGTTCGACTTTGAGGCAAGATACATGTGGTGACAATCACACATTGTCTCAAGGCAGAATCCGGTTGCCTGAAATCAAGCTGCCCGAGTTTAGTGGAGGGTATACAAAGTTTGCAGAGTTCATAGCGATGTTCTCTTCAATCATTGATGCGGACTCAGGACTTTCGGATGTGGAGAAGTTTCAGCACTTGCGATCGTGCCTGAAAGGATCAGCTCTAGATAGTGTTTCTTCGTTGGAAATCAGCAGCGCTAACTATCGAGTTGCATTGGAGCTCCTTAAAAAACGGTTTAACAACAAGCGTCTCATGTTCCAAGCTCATGTCACGGAGATTTTGGGTTTAGATTGCATCGAGTCATCATCAGCAGTAAAACTTCGAGCCCTTTCGGATACAGTTAACGCCAACATTCGCGCTCTACAAAGCCTGGGCAACGTGGAGCAGATTGCGGATTTCATTATTGTGCACAGTTTGCTGCAGAAGGTGGACACGGCAACGCAGACTAGTTGGGAGGAGACAGCACCAATGGATACCATTCCGACCTGTGAGCAGTTCATGGCATTTCTGGATCGACGATGTCAAAGGTTGGAAAATGTGGAACACGCTATGGCAACGTATACGCCTAGCTCTAAGGTGGGGAAAAGTAGTAAAATCGTTAACACCAGTAGAAAGGCCTTTGTTGCTACTCACTCCAACACAAATAAATGTGTGCTTTGTGAGAGCTCTGGCCACTTTATTTACAACTGTTCCCGTTTTGCAAATCTGTCTCCGCAACTGCGTCTACAAGAGGTGAAGAAGCTCAACCTTTGCATCAATTGCCTGCGTAAAGGTCATCAGTTAAAGGAGTGCAGCTCCACTACCTGCTCTCGTTGCAAGGCCAAGCATCATACGCTTCTGCATTTCGAGAATCAGATTGACGGCTCTCAAGTTAACGTTGCTCCGCATCCGCGTGCTGCAAACCCTTCTGCAACACTTGTAGCCCAAAATCGTAGTCAAGACATGGTGCTCTTGGCAACTGCTGTAATCAACGTTAGAAGTCGTACTGGAGTTTTAGTCCCTTGCCGAGCGCTACTTGATTCTGGTTCGCAGGTGCACATTATTACGTCTCGTCTAGCTCAGCACCTCCAGCTGCGAAGGCATCGCTCACCTACTTTGATTTCAGGATTGGGGGAGTCTACTGTTGCCTCAGAAGGCTATTCAGCCGAGATAAGTTTTCAATCTCTAGCATCTGCGTACTCTGCCAACATCTCAGTTCTCATAGCTCCGTCTATAACTGGAAATCAGCCTAGCTACGATATTAGCACTGAGCTCTGGAACATACCCTCAAATATTCGCTTGGCTGATCCAGATTTCTTTAAGGCGCACAAAATTGATTTGTTAATTGGAGCTGGCCTGTTTTTTGAATTGTTGTGTGTCGGTCAAATCAAAATCGCGCCTGGTTTGCCTATTCTTCAAAAAACTCAATTGGGCTGGATAGTGACAGGAGGAACTTCTTCAGCGAGCCCTGCCTCATTGATGGTCACTAGCTCGGTTCCGATGCCAAATCCTAGCCCAGATCACAGGCTTGATGAAATCGTTCGTCGGTTTTGGGAGGTAGAATCGTGTTCTCGTTTAGTCAACGAATCTACCAAGGAGGAACTTGATTGTGAAGCGCATTTTAAACAAACTTTTGCTCGTTTGGACACTGGCGAATATTCGGTTCGCCTTCCAGTTAAGCATACTGTGGATCTACTTGGAGATTCACATCAACAAGCATATCGTCGTTTTTGCAACCTCGAGCGCAAATTAGAGCGTCATCCTGGGTTGAAGTCACAATATTCAGCATTTATCAAGGAGTATGTGGATTTGAACCACATGTCTCTTGTGGAGTCGCACATGCTAAGTCGCTGCAAGTATTATCTTCCTCATCATTGTGTTCTCAAGGAAGACAGCTCAACAACTAAGCTTAGAGTTGTTTTTGATGGTTCGGCCGTGTCTTCGTCTGGTTATTCCCTGAATGAAATCCTTATGGCAGGCCCAACTATTCAACGCAAGCTGTTCGCTACACTGTTGCAGTTTAGGACATTCCCAATAGCCCTGACTGGTGACATTTGCAAAATGTATAGGTGTGTTAGGATGGCTGAACCCGATTCCTATTTGCAATGTATCTTGTGGCGTGATTCGCCTCATCAGGAAATTAAAGTTTTCAAGCTGGATACTGTCACCTATGGCACAAAGCCAGCTTCCTTTCTGGCGGTTCGCTCCATGCAGCAGTTAGCTATTGATGAAAGAAGATCATTTCCTGCTGGATCTAAAGTGATCCTTAACGATTTCTACGTAGATGATCTCATCACTGGAGGTGACTCTGCCGAGGAAGTTGTTCATATCATGGAGCAAACAGTCAGTCTGCTTCGAAAGGGAAACTTTGAACTTAGGAAGTGGTGCTCCAACGATCCTCGCGTGCTTCAACAGGTTCCTGAAGAGGAGAGGGAGACCTTTCTAAAATTTGACGATGGCACGGATATCACGAAGACTCTCGGACTTGCGTGGGATCCAGCCTCTGACTGCCTTCTGTTCAACTTTTCGCCTATGAAAGCGCCTGGAAAGCCTAGCAAACGGTCGGTGCTGTCTACCATTGCTCGTTTCTATGACCCGCTTGGACTTATCGGACCCGTGGTAGCCAAGGCCAAGATCTTTCTGCAGCACATTTGGAGAGAGCAGTTGGATTGGGATGAGAGTCTTCCTGCTTCTTTGCACTGTTCTTGGAACAACTTGTGTGCAGATATTTGCAACACAGAGCAAATAAAACTCCCTCGACTGGTCATTGTTCCAAAGGGCATCATCGAAGTTCATGGTTTTAGTGATGCGAGCATTGAGGCTTACGGTGGATGCATTTACGTTGTATCCATAACAGAGGGACGGCGCATAGCTCATTTGTTGTGCTCTAAGTCTCGAGTGGCACCTTTACGAACTCTCACAGTACCCAAGTTGGAATTATCTGCTGCTTCACTTCTATCTCAACTTATTCGCGAAGTAGCTCACATGAATTTATTTAACGCTAGATACTATTGTTGGTCGGATTCGGCAGTTGTTTTATCCTGGATACGAGATGAGCCTTCACGTTTCCAAACGTTCACAGCTAATCGCATATCCTTAATACAGGAGCTAACGACAGGAATGGAATGGCGCTACGTACCGACGGAATGCAACCCGGCAGACATTCTTTCTAGAGGAGCGCTTCCCAGCGACCTTTTAGAATCATCGTTGTGGTCTCATGGTCCCGATTTCTTAACAAAAGGAGAGTGCGACTGGCCCGCATCATGTTTACCGGCCCGTACGCTTCCTGAGCTGCGGCAAAAGGTGCTAGTTGCTATCCCTAGATGCTTGGATGTCAGCTTAGGATGCAAGTTTGCAAATTCTTTTCATAACCTGCGTCGTGTCTTCGGATATATTTATAAATTTCGAAATCGCATCAGGCATCCCAGTCTAACAGTAGATTGGATACACAAGGGCACTCAGCTACTCTTGCGGAGCATCCAGAAGGCGAATCTGAGTGATGAGTATAGGGCTCTTCAAGACGGACGGACGATCGCATCATCCAGCTCTATTGCCTCGCTTAACCCATTCATCGATGAGTTTGGACTTCTTCGTGTTGGTGGCCGTCTAAAGCACTCGAATCTGGATTTCGATGCGCAGCATCCCATTATACTGCCGAGCCATCATCCTGTCACACGCGCCATCATCATGCATTTTCACAGGCGTCAGCTGCATGCCGGACCTCGTTCTCTGCTTGCGCATATTCGGCTCCACTATTGGCCTATTGGGGGGCGTAAGACTGTCTCCAGCGTAACAACAAAATGCATTATGTGTTTTCGAGCTAAACCGGTCCTTGTTGAGCAAATCATGGCGGATCTTCCCCGCGATCGTGTTCGCGGCTCGCATCCTTTCGCTGTCACTGGAGTGGACTACTGTGGACCGTTTTACTACAAGAGCGAGAGTCGTAACAAAGGACCAGTAAAGTGCTACATCTCGGTCTTCATTTGCTTCGCAACAAAGGCAGTACATCTTGAACTGGTTCCTGACCTTTCAACAGCAGCCTTTCTTAATGCGCTTAAGCGGTTCATTCTGACTCGATGCAAACCTTTTCGCATATGGTCGGACAATGCGACAAATTTCGTCGGAGCCAAGAATGACCTGGCTGAGCTCAAGCGACTCTTCCTCAGCGAGAAGCACATCGACTCTGTCCGAGAGTTTTGTGTCTCTGACGACATTGAATGGAAATTCATCCCACCTCGCTCCCCACACTTTGGTGGACTTTGGGAGGCAGCTGTGAAGACAGCAAAATACCATTTTTATCGGTCGGTCGGACCCTCGGTCTTGCCCCTGGATGATCTGCGCACACTCGTCTGCCACATTGGGGCAATAATAAATTCTCGACCTCTGTTTCCACTTTCAGAGCACCCTGCAGATCTGGATGTGTTAACTCCTGCGCACTTCCTTGGCACTGCGCCACTGGCAATTTATCCGGAGCCGGATGTAACGAAGCTAAACGTTAGCCGCCTAGATCGCTGGCAGCGTATAGCCTATTACCAACAAATTTTCTGGAGTCGTTGGCGTGACGAATACCTAACGCTTCTTCAGCAACGGTCCAAATGGAGAACAGCTTACCCGGGCGTTCACATAGATGATGTGGTCCTTGTAAAGGACGAAAACTTGCCGCCCCTTAAATGGCCGCTGGCTCGTGTGGTCGAGCTTGTTGCTGGTGCTGACGGCGTTTCCCGGGTAGCTGTTCTCAAAACGTCAACTGGAATGATAAAGAGAGCTGTGCGCAAGTTGTGTGCGCTTCCGAAGGAGGATGCTGTTGAAAGCCCGTGTCTTTCAACGGGGGGAGAATGTTTGGTTACGCATGTATCCTCACCAAACAACCACTAAATTAGTTTCGCTCTTAAATATTTAACCGTATGATAAGTTATGCTCTGCGCAGCATAAGAGCAAGTTTAACGTAACTACAATAACTTTGTTTTGCATATGAGAGGGAGAGAGAGGAAGACTCCCCGATGGGGAGCAACAGCCGCTGCAATTCGGCAGCTAATCAGTCGTTTTTGATCGCGAAAGGTGTTTGTGTTGATTTCAACAGCAACAGCAGCTGCATTTCGGTAGATAATAAGTTCATTTCGGAGCTTATTATTAACATTTAACATTTCTAACTCGTTTTAAGTTTGGCCACGAAGGCAAATAAACTATATTTATATTAATGCAAATTTCGTGCGTTTTTAGTTATTGTGAAAAGTTTATAGCTATTGAAAAAGCTCAATAGCTCAACAGAAAGTTTTGAAAAAGTTATAGGTTCGGAAAGTTTTTAAAGGAATTTCGAAAAAGAAAGCATTTCCATCAATGAATGCGGTTTAATTATTGAGATCGAGCCACGACTAAAACGCCTTTCCTTTTGAAAATCGGTTCAGTTTTGACAAAGTTATATGTTCGGAAAGTTTTGACATAGTTATAGGTTCGGAAAGTTTTGACAAAGTTATAGGTTCGGAAAGTTTTAACATGAATTAAAAAAAAAAACATTTTCAATTATGAATGCGGTTTAATTAGTGAGATCGAGCCACGACTAAAACGCCTTTCCTTTTGAAAATCGGTTCAGTTTTGACAAACAGGTAATGATAGGTTCGGAAAGTCATTTGACAAAGTTATATGTTCGGAAAGTTTTGACATAGTTATAGGTTCGGAAAGTTTTGAATCATGAAGTTTACGAATAAAAAAAAAACATTTCCAATTATGAATGCGGTTTAATTATTGAGATCGAGCCACGACTAAAACGCCTTTCCTTTTGAAAATCGGTTCAGTTTTGACAAAGTTATAGGTTCGGAAAGTTTTGACAAAGTTATAGATTCGGAAAAAATTGACAAAGTTATAGGTGTCGGAAAAGTTTTGACAAAGTTAGGTTCGAAGTTTTGACATAAATTTCGAAAAAAAAACATTTCCAACTATGAATGCGGTTTAATTATTGAGATCGAGCCACGACTAAAACGCCTTTCCTTTTGAAAATCGGTTCAGTTTTGACAAAGTTATATGTTCGGAAAGTTTTGACATAGTTATAGGTTCGGAAAGTTTTGACAAAGTTATAGGTTCGGAAAGTTTTAACAAAGTTATAAGTTCGGAAAGTTTTAAAAATTTCGAAAAATTTTGAAAACGTTAAGAATCGGAAAGTTTTAATTATTGAGATTCAGCAAAGACTAAAACATTTTCAATTATGAATGCGGTTTAATTATTGAGATCGAGCCACGACTAAAACGCTTTCCTTTTGAAAATCGGTTCAGTTTTGACAAAGTTATATGTTCGGAAAGTTTTGACAAAGTTATAGGTTCGGAAAAAATTGACAAAGTTATAGGTTCGGAAAGTTTTGACATGAATTTCGAAAAAAAAAACATTTCCAACTATGAATGCGGTTTAATTATTGAGATCGAGCCACGACTAAAACGCCTTTCCTTTTGAAAATCGGTTCAGTTTTGACAAAGTTATATGTTCGGAAAGTTTTGACAAAGTTATAGGTTCGGAAAATTTTGACAAAGTTATAGGTTCGGAAAGTTTTGACATGAATTTCGAAAAAAAAAACATTTCCAACTATGAATGCGGTTTAATTATTGAGATCGAGCCACGACTAAAACGCCTTTCCTTTTGAAAATCGGTTCAGTTTTGACATAAGTTATAGGTTCGGAAAGTTTTACGATTTCGAAAGTTTAACTATGGAATTCGGTTTAAATTATGAGTTCGAACGACTAAACGCCTTTCGTTGAAAATAGTTCATTTTCAAGTATGATGCGGAAAGTTTTGACAGAGCAACGTCTGAAAGTTTCTGTTAAAGATCGATTCAGTTTTAACATGAATTTCGAAAAAAAAACATTTTCAACTATGAATGCGGTTTAATTATTGAGATCGAGCCACGACTAAAACGCCTTTCCCTTTGAAAATCGGTTCAGTTTTGACAAAGTTATATGTTCGGAAAGTTTTGACATAGTTATAGGTTCGGAAAGTTTTGGACAAAGTTATAGGTTTGGAAAGTTTTAACATAAATTTCAAAAAAAAAAAAACATTTCCAACTATGAATGCGGTTTAATTATTGAGATCGAGCCACGACTAAAACGCCTTTCCTTTTGAAAATCGGTTCAGTTTTGACAAAGTTATTATGTTCGGAAAGTTTTGACAAAGTTATAGGTTCGGAAAAAATTGACAAAGTTATAGGTTCGGAAAGTTTTGACATGAATTTCGAAAAAAAAAAAACATTTCCAACTATGAATGCGGTTTAATTATTGAGATCGAGCCACGACTAAAACGCCTTTCCTTTTGAAAATCGGTTCAGTTTTGACAAAGTTATATGTTCGGAAAGTTTTGACAAAGTTACAGGTTCGGAAAGTTTTAATATGAATTTCGAAAAAAAAAACATTTCCAACTATGAATGCGGTTTAATTATTGAGATCGAGCCACGACTAAAACGCCTTTCCTTTTGAAAATCGGTTCAGTTTTGACAAAGTTATAGGTTCGGAAAGTTTTGACAAGTTACAGGTTCGAAAGTTTCGAAAAAAAAATAACATTTCCAACTATGAATGCGGTTTAATTATTGAGATCGAGCCACGACTAAAACGCCTTTCCTTTTGAAAATCGGTTCAGTTTTGACAAAGTTATAGGTTCGGAAAGTTTTGACAAAGTTATAGGTTCGGAAAGATTTGACAAAGTTATAGGTTCGGAAAGTTTTGACATGAATTTCGAAAAAAAAAACATTTCCAACTATGAATGCGGTTTAATTATTGAGATCGAGCCACGACTAAAACGCCTTTCCTTTTGAAAATCGGTTCAGTTAACAGTTATTAATTTGACATAGTTATAGGTTCGGAAAGTTTTGACAAAGTTATAGGTTCGGAAAGTTTTAACATGAATTTCGAAAAAAAAAACATTTCCAACTATGAATGCGGTTTAATTATTGAGATCGAGCCACGACTAAAACGCCTTTCCTCTTTGAAAATCGGTTCAGTTTTGACAAAGTTATAGGTTCGGAAAGTTTTGACATAGTTATAGGTTCGGAAAGTTTTGAAAAGTTACAGGTTCGGAAAGTTTTAACATGAATTTCGAAAAAAAAAACATTTCCAACTATGAATGCGGTTTAATTATTGAGATCGAGCCACGACTAAAACGCCTTTCCTTTTTGAAAATCGGTTCAGTTTTGACAAAGTTATAGGTTCGGAAAGTTTTGACATAGTTATAGGTTCGGAAAGTTTTGACAAAGTTATAGGTTCGGAAAGTTTTGAACATAAGTTAATAGAGTTCAGTAAAAGTATTTGAACAACAGTTAAAAGTTCTGTTGAAATGTTCAGTTTTGACATTTAAATTTCGAAAAGAAAAACGTTCCATTGAATGCGGTTTAATTATTGAGATCGAGCCACGACTAAACGCTTTCCTTTTGAAAATCGGTTCAGTTTTGACAAAGTTATAGGTTCGGAAAGTTTTGACATAGTTATAGGTTCGGAAAGTTTTGACAAAGTTACAGGTTCGGAAAGTTTTGACATGAATTTCGAAAAAAAAAACATTTCCAACTATGAATGCGGTTTAATTATTGAGATCGAGCCACGACTAAAACGCCTTTCCTTTTGAAAATCGGTTCAGTTTGACAAAGTTATAGGTTCGGAAAGTTTTGACAAAGTTATAGGTTCGGAAAATTTTGACAAAGTTATAGGTTCGGAAAGTTTTGACATGAATTTCGAAAAAAAAACATTTCCAACTATGAATGCGGTTTAATTATTGAGATCGAGCCACGACTAAAACGCCTTTCCTTTTGAAAATCGGTTCAGTTTTGACAAAGTTATAGGTTCGGAAAGTTTTGACATAGTTATAGGTTCGGAAAGTTTTAACTATGAATTCGGTGTAATTATTGAGATCGAGCCACGACTAAAACGCCTTTCCTTTTGAAAATCGGTTCAGTTTTGACAAAGTTATAGGTTCGGAAAGTTTTGACATAGTTATAGGTTCGGAAAGTTTTGACAAAGTTATAGGTTCGGAAAGTTTTAACATGAATTTCGAAAAAAAAACATTTGCAACTATGAATGCGGTTTAATTATTGAGATCGAGCCACGACTAAAACGCCTTTCCTTTTGAAAATCGGTTCAGTTTTGACAAAGTTATAGGTTCGGAAAGTTTTGACATAGTTATAGGTTTGGAAAGTTTTGACAAAGTTACAGGTTCGGAAAGTTTTAACATGAATTTCGAAAAAAAAAACATTTCCAACTATGAATGCGGTTTAATTATTGAGATCGAGCCACGACTAAAACGCCTTTCCTTTTGAAAATCGGTTCAGTTTTGACAAAGTTATAGGTTCGGAAAGTTTTGACATAGTTATAGGTTCGGAAAGTTTTGACAAAGTTACAGGTTCGGAAAGTTTTAACATGAATTTCGAAAAAAAAACATTTCCAACTATGAATGCGGTTTAATTATTGAGATCGAGCCACGACTAAAACGCCTTTGCTTTTGAAAATCGGTTCAGTTTTGACAAAGTTATAGGTTCGGAAAGTTTTGACATGAATTTTGAAAAAAAAAACATTTGCAACTATGAATGCGGTTTAATTATTGAGATCGAGCCACGACTAAAACGCCTTTCCTTTTGAAAATCGGTTCAGTTTTGACAAAGTTAAAGGTTTGGAAAATTTTGACAAAGTTACAGGTTCGGAAAGTTTTAACATGAATTTCGAAAAAAAAACATTTGCAACTATGAATGCGGTTTAATTATTGAGATCGAGCCACGACTAAAACGCCTTTCCTTTTGAAAATCGGTTCAGTTTTGACAAAGTTATAGGTTCGGAAAGTTTTGACATAGTTATAGGTTCGGAAAGTTTTGACAAAGTTATAGGTTCGGAAAGTTTTAACATAAATTTCGAAAAAAAAACATTTGCAGCTATGAATGCGGTTTAATTATTGAGATCGAGCCACGACTAAAACGCCTTTCCTTTTGAAAATCGGTTCAGTTTTGACAAAGTTATAGGTTCGGAAAGTTTTGACATAGTTATAGGTTCGGAAAGTTTTGACAAAGTTATAGGTTCGGATAGTTTTAACATAAATTTCGAAAAAAAAACATTTCCAACTAGGAATGCGGTTTAATTATTGAGATCGAGCCACGACTAAAACGCCTTTCCTTTTGAAAATCGGTTTAGTTTTGACAAAGTTGTAGGTTCGGAAAGTTTTGACATATTTATAGGTTTGGAAAGTTTTGACAAAGTTACAGGTTCCGAAAGTCTTAACATGAATTTCGAAAAAAAAAACATTTCCAACTATGAATGCGGTTTAATTATTGAGATCGAGCCACGACTAAAACGCCTTTCCTTTTGAAAATCGGTTCAGTTTTGACAAAGTTATAGGTTCGGAAAGTTTTGACATAGTTATAGGTTTGGAAAGTTTTGACAAAGTTATGGGTTCGGAAAGTTTTAACATGAATTTGGAAAAAACAAACATTTCCGACTATGAATGCGGTTTAATTATTGAGATCAAGCCACGACTAAAACGCCTTTCCTTTTGAAAATCGGTTTAGTTTTGACAAAGTTATAGGTTCGGAAAGTTTTGACAAAGTTATAGGTTCGGAAAGTTTTAACATAAATTTCGAAAAAAAAAACATTTCCAACTATGAATGCGGTTTAATTATTGAGATCGAGCCACGACTAAAACGCCTTTCCTTTTGAAAATCGGTTCAGTTTTGACAAAGTTGTAGGTTCGGAAAGTTTTGACATAGTTATAGGTTTGGAAAGTTTTGACAAAGTTACAGGTTCCGAAAGTTTTAACATGAATTTCGAAAAAAAAAACATTTCCAACTATGAATGCGGTTTAATTATTGAGATCGAGCCACGACTAAAACGCCTTTCCTTTTGAAAATCGGTTCAGTTTTGACAAAGTTGTAGGTTCGGAAAGTTTTGACATGAATTTTGAAAAAAAAAACATTTGCAACTATGAATGCGGTTTAATTATTGAGATCGAGCCACGACTAAAACGCCTTTCCTTTTGAAAATCGGTTCAGTTTTGACAAAGTTAAAGGTTTGGAAAATTTTGACAAAGTTACAGGTTCGGAAAGTTTTAACATGAATTTCGAAAAAAAAACATTTGCAACTATGAATGCGGTTTAATTATTGAGATCGAGCCACGACTAAAACGCCTTTCCTTTTGAAAATCGGTTCAGTTTTGACAAAGTTATAGGTTCGGAAAGTTTTGACATAGTTATAGGTTCGGAAAGTTTTGACAAAGTTATAGGTTCGGAAAGTTTTAACATAAATTTCGAAAAAAAAACATTTGCAGCTATGAATGCGGTTTAATTATTGAGATCGAGCCACGACTAAAACGCCTTTCCTTTTGAAAATCGGTTCAGTTTTGACAAAGTTATAGGTTCGGAAAGTTTTGACATAGTTATAGGTTTGGAAAGTTTTGACAAAGTTACAGGTTCGGAAAGTTTTAATATGAATTACGAAAAAAAAAACATTTCCGACTATGAATGCGGTTTAATTATTGAGATCGAGCCACGACTAAAACGCCTTTCCTTTTGAAAATCGGTTCAGTTATGACAAAGTTGTAAGTTTGGAAAGATTTGACATACTTATAGGTTTGGAAAGTTTTGACAAAGTTACAGGTTCCGAAAGTCTTGACATAGTTCTAGGGTCGGAAAGTTTTGAAAAAGTTATAGGTTCGGAAAGTTTTAACATAAATTTGGAAAAAAAAACATTTCCAACTATGAATGCGGTTTAATTATTGAGATCAAGCCACGACTAAAACGCCTTTCCTTTTGAAAATCGGTTCAGTTTTACAAAGTTATAGGTTCGGAAAGTTTTGAAAAAGTTATAGGTTCGGGAAGTTTTAACATAAATTTCGAAAAAAAAACATTTCCAACTATGAATGCGGTTTAATTATTGAGATCGAGCCACGACTAAAACGCCTTTCCTTTTGAAAATCGGTTCAGTTTTGCCAAAGTTATAGGTTCGGAAAGTTTTGACATAGTTATAGGTTTGGAAAGTTTTGACAAAGTTACAGGTTCGGAAAGTTTTAACATGAATTTCGAAAAAAAAAACATTTCCAACTATGAATTCGGTTTAATTATTGAAATCGAGCCACGACTAAAACGCCTTTGCTTTTGAAAATCGGTTCAGTTTTGACAAAGTTATAGGTTCGGAAAGTTTTGACATGAATTTTGAAAAAAAAAACATTTGCAACTATGAATGCGGTTTAATTATTGAGATCGAGCCACGACTAAAACGCCTTTCCTTTTGAAAATCGGTTCAGTTATGACAAAGTTGTAAGTTTGGAAAGATTTGACATACTTATAGGTTTGGAAAGTTTTGACAAAGTTACAGGTTCGGAAAGTTTTAATATGAATTACGAAAAAAAAAACATTTCCGACTATGAATGCGGTTTAATTATTGAGATCGAGCCACGACTAAAACGCCTTTCCTTTTGAAAATCGGTTCAGTTTTGACAAAGTTATAGGTTCGGAAAGTTTGGACATAGTTATAGGTTTGGAAAGTTTTGACAAAGTTACAGGTTCGGAAAGTTTTAACATGAATTTCGAAAAAAAAAACATTTCCGACTATGAATGCGGTTTAATTATTGAGATCGAGCCACGACTAAAACGCCTTTCCTTTTGAAAATCGGTTCAGTTATGACAAAGTTGTAAGTTTGGAAAGATTTGACATACTTATAGGTTTGGAAAGTTTTGACAAAGTTACAGGTTCCGAAAGTCTTAACATGAATTTCGAAAAAAAAAACATTTCCAACTATGAATGCGGTTTAATTATTGAGATCGAGCCACGACTAAAACGCCTTTCCTTTTGAAAATCGGTTCAGTTTTGACAAAGTTATAGGTTCGGACAGTCTTGACATAGTTATAGGGTCGGAAAGTTTTGAAAAAGTTATAGGTTCGGAAAGTTTTAACATAAATTTCGAAAAAAAAACATTTCCAACTATGAATGCGGTTTAATTATTGAGATCAAGCCACGACTAAAACGCCTTTCCTTTTGAAAATCGGTTCAGTTTTACAAAGTTATAGGTTCGGAAAGTTTTGAAAAAGTTATAGGTTCGGGAAGTTTTAACATAAATTTCGAAAAAAAAACATTTCCAACTATGAATGCGGTTTAATTATTGAGATCGAGCCACGACTAAAACGCCTTTACTTTTGAAAATCGGTTCAGTTTTGACAAAGTTATAGGTTCTGAAAGTTTTGACATATTTATAGGTTCGGAAAGTTTGGACATGAATTTCGAAAAAAAAAAAACATTTGCAACTATAAATGCGGTTTAATTATTGAGATCGAGCCACGACTAAAACGCCTTTCCTTTTGAAAATCGGTTCAGTTTTGACAAAGTTAAAGGTTTGGAAAATTTTGACAAAGTTACAGGTTCGGAAAGTTTTAACATGAATTTCGAAAAAAAAACATTTGCAACTATGAATGCGGTTTAATTATTGAGATCGAGCCACGACTAAAATGCCTTTCCTTTTGAAAATCGGTTCAGTTTTGACAAAGTTATAGGTTCGGAAAGTTTTGACATAGTTATAGGTTCGGAAAGTTTTGACATAGTTATAGGTTCGGAAAGTTTTAACATAAATTTCGAAAAAAAAACATTTGCAGCTATGAATGCGGTTTAATTATTGAGATCGAGCCACGACTAAAACGCCTTTCCTTTTGAAAATCGGTTCAGTTATGACAAAGTTGTAAGTTTGGAAAGATTTGACATACTTATAGGTTTGGAAAGTTTTGACAAAGTTACAGGTTCGGAAAGTTTTAATATGAATTACGAAAAAAAAAACATTTCCGACTATGAATGCGGATTAATTATTGAGATCGAGCCACGACTAAAACGCCTTTCCTTTTGAAAATCGGTTCAGTTTTGACAAAGTTGTAGGTTCGGAAAGTTTAGACATGAATTTTGAAAAAAAAAACATTTGCAACTATGAATGCGGTTTAATTATTGAGATCGAGCCACGACTAAAACGCCTTTCCTTTTGAAAATCGGTTCAGTTTTGACAAAGTTATAGGTTCGGAAAGTTTTGACATAGTTATAGGTTCGGAAAGTTTTGACAAAGTTATAGGTTCGGAAAGTTTTAACATAAATTTCGAAAAAAAAAACATTTACAGCTATGAATGCGGTTTAATTATTGAGATCGAGCCACGACTAAAACGCCTTTCCTTTTGAAAATCGGTTCAGTTTTGACAAAGTTATAGGTTCGGAAAGTTTTGACATAGTTATAGGTTTGGAAAGTTTTGACATAGTTACAGGTTCGGTAAGTTTTAACATGAATTTCGAAAAAAAAAACATTTCCGACTATGAATGCGGTTTAATTATTGAGATCGAGCCACGACTAAAACGCCTTTCCTTTTGAAAATCGGTTCAGTTATGACAAAGTTGTAAGTTTGGAAAGATTTGACATACTTATAGGTTTGGAAAGTTTTGACAAAGTTACAGGTTCCGAAAGTCTTAACATGAATTTCGAAAAAAAAACATTTCCAACTATGAATGCGGTTTAATTATTGAGATCGAGCCACGACTAAAACGCCTTTCCTTTTGAAAATCGGTTCAGTTTTGACAAAGTTATAGGTTCGGAAAGTCTTGACATAGTTCTAGGGTCGGAAAGTTTTGAAAAAGTTATAGGTTCGGAAAGTTTTAACATAAATTTCGAAAAAAAAACATTTCCAACTATGAATGCGGTTTAATTATTGAGATCAAGCCACGACTAAAACGCCTTTGCTTTTGAAAATCGGTTCAGTTTTGACAAAGTTATAGGTTCGGAAAGTTTTAACATAAATTTCGAAAAAAAAACATTTGCAGCTATGAATGCGGTTTAATTATTGAGATCGAGCCACGACTAAAACGCCTTTCCTTTTGAAAATCGGTTCAGTTTTGACAAAGTTATAGGTTCGGAAAGTTTTGACATAGTTATAGGTTTGGAAAGTTTTGACAAAGTTACAGGTTCGGAAAGTTTTAACATGAATTTCGAAAAAAAAACATTTCCGACTATGAATGCGGTTTAATTATTGAGATCGAGCCACGACTAAAACGCCATTCCTTTTGAAAATCGGTTCAGTTATGACAAAGTTGTAAGTTTGGAAAGATTTGACATACTTATAGGTTTGGAAAGTTTTGACAAAGTTACAGGTTCCGAAAGTCTTAACATGAATTTCGAAAAAAAAAACATTTCCAACTATGAATGCGGTTTAATTATTGAGATCGAGCCACGACTAAAACGCCTTTCCTTTTGAAAATCGGTTCAGTTTTGACAAAGTTATAGGTTCGGAAAGTCTTGACATAGTTCTAGGGTCGGAAAGTTTTGAAAAAGTTATAGGTTCGGAAAGTTTTAACATAAATTTCGAAAAAAAAACATTTCCAACTATGAATGCGGTTTAATTATTGAGATCAAGCCACGACTAAAACGCCTTTGCTTTTGAAAATCGGTTCAGTTTTGACAAAGTTATAGGTTCGGAAAGTTTTGACATGAATTTTGAAAAAAAAAACATTTGCAACTATGAATGCGGTTTAATTATTGAGATCGAGCCACGACTAAAACGCCTTTCCTTTTGAAAATCGGTTCAGTTTTGACAAAGTTAAAGGTTTGGAAAATTTTGACAAAGTTACAGGTTCGGAAAGTTTTAACATGAATTTCGAAAAAAAAACATTTGCAACTATGAATGCGGTTTAATTATTGAGATCGAGCCACGACTAAAACGCCTTTCCTTTTGAAAATCGGTTCAGTTTTGACAAAGTTATAGGTTCGGAAAGTTTTGACATAGTTATAGGTTCGGAAAGTTTTGACAAAGTTATAGGTTCGGAAAGTTTTAACATGAATTTCGAAAAAAAAAACATTTCCAACTATGAATGCGGTTTAATTATTGAGATCGAGCCACGACTAAAACGCCTTTCCTTTTGAAAATCGGTTCAGTTTTGACAAAGTTATAGGTTCGGAAAGTTTTGACATAGTTATAGGTTCGGAAAGTTTTGACAAAGTTATAGGTTCGGAAAGTTTTAACATGAATTTCGAAAAAAAAAACATTTCCAACTATGAATGCGGTTTAATTATTGAGATCGAGCCACGACTAAAACGCCTTTCCTTTTGAAAATCGGTTCAGTTTTGACAAAGTTATAGGTTCGGAAAGTTTTGACATAGTTATAGGTTCGGAAAGTTTTGACAAAGTTATAGGTTCGGAAAGTTTTAACATGAATTTCGAAAAAAAAAACATTTCCAACTATGAATGCGGTTTAATTATTGAGATCGAGCCACGACTAAAACGCCTTTCCTTTTGAAAATCGGTTCAGTTTTGACAAAGTTATAGGTTCGGAAAGTTTTGACATAGTTATAGGTTCGGAAAGTTTTGACAAAGTTATAGGTTCGGAAAGTTTTAACATGAATTTCGAAAAAAAAACATTTCCAACTATGAATGCGGTTTAATTATTGAGATCGAGCCACGACTAAAACGCCTTTCCTTTTGAAAATCGGTTCAGTTTTGACAAAGTTTTATAGGTTCGGAAAGTTTTGACATAGTTATAGGTTCGGAAAGTTTTGACAAAGTTATAGGTTCGGAAAGTTTTAACATAAATTTCGAAAAAACAAACATTTCCACCTATGAATGCGGTTTAATTATTGAGATCGAGCCACGACTAAAACGCCTTTCCTTTTGAAAATCGGTTCAGTTTTGACAAAGTTATAGGTTCGGAAAGTTTTGACATAGTTATAGGTTCGGAAAGTTTTGACAAAGTTATAGGTTCGGAAAGTTTTAACATGAATTTCGAAAAAAAAAACATTTCCAACTATGAATGCGGTTTAATTATTGAGATCGAGCCACGACTAAAACGCCTTTCCTTTTGAAAATCGGTTCAGTTTTGACAAAGTTATAGGTTCGGAAAGTTTTGACATAGTTATAGGTTCGGAAAGTTTTGACATGAATTTCGAAAAAAAAAACATTTGCAACTATGAATGCGGTTTAATTATTGAGATCGAGCCACGACTAAAACGCCTTTCCTTTTGAAAATCGGTTCAGTTTTGACAAAGTTATAGGTTCGGAAAGTTTTGACATAGTTATAGGTTTGGAAAGTTTTGACAAAGTTACAGGTTCGGAAAGTTTTAACATGAATTTCGAAAAAAAAAACATTTCCAACTATGAATTCGGTTTAATTATTGAGATCGAGCCACGACTAAAACGCCTTTCCTTTTGAAAATCGGTTCAGTTTTGACAAAGTTATAGGTTCTGAAAGTTTTGACATATTTATAGGTTCGGAAAGTTTTAACATGAATTTCGAAAAAAAAAACATTTGCAACTATGAATGCGGTTTAATTATTGAGATCGAGCCACGACTAAAACGCCTTTCCTTTTGAAAATCGGTTCAGTTTTGACAAAGTTATAGGTTCGGAAAGTTTTGACAAGAGTTATAGGTTCGGAAAGTTTTAACATGAATTTCGAAAAAAAAAACATTTCCAACTATGAATGCGGTTTAATTATTGAGATCGAGCCACGACTAAAACGCCTTTCCTTTTGAAAATCGGTTCAGTTTTGACAAAGTTATAGGTTCGGAAAGTTTTGACATAGTTATAGGTTCGGAAAGTTTTGAAAAAGTTATAGGTTCGGAAAGTTTTAACATGAATTTCGAAAAAAAAAACATTTCCAACTATGAATGCGGTTTAATTATTGAGATCGAGCCACGACTAAAACGCCTTTCCTTTTGAAAATCGGTTCAGTTTTGACAAAGTTATAGGTTCGGAAAGTTTTGACATAGTTATAGGTTCGGAAAGTTTTGACAAAGTTATAGGTTCGGAAAGTTTTAACATGAATTTCGAAAAAAAAACATTTCCAACTATGAATGCGGTTTAATTATTGAGATCGAGCCACGACTAAAACGCCTTTCCTTTTGAAAATCGGTTCAGTTTTGACAAAGTTATAGGTTCGTGAAAGTTTTGACATAGTTATAGGTTCGGAAAGTTTTGACATGAATTTCGAAAAAAAAAACATTTGCAACTATGAATGCGGTTTAATTATTGAGATCGAGCCACGACTAAAACGCCTTTCGCTTTTGAAAATCGGTTCAGTTTTGACAAAGTTATAGGTTCGGAAAGTTTTGACATGAATTTTGAAAAAAAAAACATTTCGCAACTATGAATGCGGTTTAATTATTGAGATCGAGCCACGACTAAAACGCCTTTCCTTTTGAAAATCGGTTCAGTTTTGACAAAGTTATAGGTTCGGAAAGTTTTGACATAGTTATAGGTTCGGAAAGTTTTGACAAAGTTATAGGTTCGGAAAGTTTTAATAAATTCGAAAAAAAAAAATTTCGATTAATGCAATTATGAATAGACGACAGTTTAACTTCATTGACGTATCGAATGCGGTTTAATGACAAATACGTTCGCAGATTTCGCATTGCTTGAACGAATCTGTACACGCATTTCCTTTTGAAAATCGGTTAGTTATGACAAAGTTGTAGTTCGGAAACTTTTGACATAGTTATAGGTTCGGAAAGTTTTGACAAAGTTACAGTTGAAAGTTTTGACATGAATTTCAAAAAAAAACATTTGCAACTATGAATGCGGTTTAATTATTGAGATGGAGCCACGACTAAAACGCCTTTCCTTTTTGAAAATCGGTTCAGTTTTGACAAAGTTATAGGTTCGGAAAGTCTTGACATAGTTATAGGGTCGGAAAGTTTTGAAAAAGTTATAGGTTCGGAAAGTTTTAACATAAATTTCGAAAAAAAAACATTTCCAACTATGAATGCGGTTTAATTATTGAGATCGAGCCACGACTAAAACGCCTTTCCTTTTGAAAATCGGTTCAGTTTTGACAAAGTTATAGGTTCGGAAAGTTTTGACAAAAGTTATAGGTTCGGAAAGTTTTAACATAATTTCGAAAAAAAAACATTTCCAACTATGAATGCGGTTTAATTATTGAGATCGAGCCACGACTAAAACGCCTTTCCTTTTGAAAATCGGTTCAGTTTTGACAAAGTTATAGGTTCGGAAATTTTGACATATTTATAGGTTCGGAAAGTTTGGAATGAATTTCAAAAAAAAAAAAACATTTGCAACTATAATGCGGTTTAATTATTGAGATCGAGCCACGACTAAAACGCCTTTCTTTTGAAAATCGGTTCAGTTTTGACAAAGTTATAGGTTCTGAAAGTTTTGACATATTTATAAGTTTGGACATGAATTTCGAAAAACATTTGCAACTATGAATGCGGTTTAATTATTGAGATCGAGCCACGACTAAAACGCCTTTCCTTTTGAAAATCGGTTCAGTTTTGACAAAGTTATAGGTTCGGAAAGTTTTGACATAGTTATAGGTTCGGAAAGTTTTGACAAAGTTATAGGTTCGGAAAGTTTTAACATGAATTTCGAAAAAAAAACATTTCCAACTATGAATTCGGTTTAATTATTGAGATCGAGCCACGACTAAAACGCCTTTCCTTTTGAAAATCGGTTCAGTTTTGACAAAGTTATAGGTTCGGAAAGTTTTGACATATTTATAAGTTTGGACATGAATTTCGAAAAAAAAAAAACATTTCAACATGATGCGGTTTAATTATTGAGATCGAGCAAGACTAAAACGCCTTTCCTTTGAAAATCGGTTCAGTTTTGACAAAGTTATAGGTTCGGAAAGTTTTGACAAGTTAAGGTTCGGAAAGTTTACATGAATTTCGAAAAAAAAACATTTCCAACTATGAATGCGGTTTAATTATTGAGATCGAGCCACGACTAAAACGCCTTTGCTTTTGAAAATCGGTTCAGTTTTGACAAAGTTATAGGTTCTGAAAGTTTTGACATAGTTATAGGTTCGGAAAGTTTGGACATGAATTTCGAAAAAAAAAAAACATTTGCAACTATGAATGCGGTTTAATTATTGAGATCGAGCCACGACTAAAACGCCTTTCCTTTTGAAAATCTGTTCAGTTTTGACAAAGTTATAGGTTCGGAAAGTTTTGACATATTTATAGGTTCGGAAAGTTTTGAAAAGGTTATAGGTTCGGAAAGTTTTAACATAAATTTCGAAAAAAAAACATTTCCAACTATGAATGCGGTTTAATTATTGAGATCGAGCCACGACTAAAACGCCTTTGCTTTTGAAAATCGGTTCAGTTTTGACAAAGTTATAGGTTCGGAAAGTTTTGACAAAAGTTATCAGTTCGGGAAGTTTTAACATGAATTTCGAAAAAAAAACATTTCCAACTATGAATGCGGTTTAATTATTGAATCGAGCCACGACTAAAACGCCTTTCTTTTGAAAATCGGTTCAGTTTGACAAAGTTATAGGTTTGAAAGTTTTGACATAGTTACTCAGGACTATGAATGCGGTTTAATTATAAAGTTTTGACAAAGTTACAGGTTCGGAAAGTTTTACATGAAATTGAAAAAAAAAACATACCAACTATGAATGCGGTTTAATTATTGAATCGAGCCCCGACTAAAACGCCTTTCCTTTTGAAAATCGGTTCAGTTTTGACAAAGTTATAGGTTCGGAAAGTTTTGACATAGTTATAGGTTTGGAAAGTTTTGACAAAGTTACAGGTTCGGAAAGTTTTAACATGAATTTCGAAAAAAAAACATTTCCAACTATGAATTCGGTTTAATTATTGAAATCGAGCCACGACTAAAACGCCTTTGCTTTTGAAAATCGGTTCAGTTTTGACAAAGTTATAGGTTCTGAAAGTTTTGACATAGTTATAGGTTCAAAGTTTGGACATGAATTTCGAAAAAAAAAAAACATTTGCAACTATGAATGCGGTTTAATTATTGAGATCGAGCCACGACTAAAACGCCTTTCCTTTTGAAAATCGGTTCAGTTTTGACAAAGTTATAGGTTCGGAAAGTTTTGACATATTTATAGGTTCGGAAAGTTTTGAAAAGGTTATAGGTTCGGAAAGTTTTAACATAAATTTCGAAAAAAAAAACATTTCCAACTATGAATGCGGTTTAATTATTGAGATCGAGCCACGACTAAAACGCTTTCCTTTTGAAAATCGGTTCAGTTTTGACAAAGTTATAGGTTCGGAAAGTTTTGACATAGTTATAGGTTCGGAAAGTTTTGAAAAAGTTATAGGTTCGGGAAGTTTTAACATAAATTTCGAAGAAAAAACATTTCCAACTATGAATGCGGTTTAATTATTGAGATCGAGCCACGACTAAAACGCCTTTCCTTTTGAAAATCGGTTCAGTTTTGACAAAGTTATAGGTTCGGAAAGTTTTGACATAGTTATAGGTTTGGAAAGTTTTGACAAAGTTACAGGTTCGGAAAGTTTTAACATGAATTTCGAAAAAAAAAACATTTCCAACTATGAATTCGGTTTAATTATTGAGATCGAGCCACGACTAAAACGCCTTTGCTTTTGAAAATCGGTTCAGTTTTGACAAAGTTATAGGTTCGGAAAGTTTTGACAAAGTTACAGGTTCGGAAAGTTTTAACATGAATTTCGAAAAAAAAACATTTCCAACTATGAATGCGGTTTAATTATTGAGATCGAGCCACGACTAAAACGCCTATCCTTTTGAAAATGGTTCAGTTTTGACAAAGTTATAGGTTCGGAAACTTTTGACATAGTTATAGGTTCGGAAAGTTTTGACAAAGTTATAATTTGGAAAGTTTTGACATAATTTGCAAAAAAAAAACATTGCAACTATGAATGCGGGTTAATTATTGAGATCGAGCCACGACTAAAACGCCTTTCCTTTTGAAAATCTGTTCAGTTTTGACAAAGTTATAGGTTCGGAAAGTTTTGACATAGTTATAGGTTCGGAAAGTTTTGACAAAGTTATAGGTTCGGAAAGTTTTAACATGAATTTCGAAAAAAAAACATTTCCAACTGTGAATTCGGTTTAATTATTGAGATCGAGCCACGACTAAAACGCCTTTCCTTTTGAAAATCGGTTCAGTTTTGACAAAGTTATAGGTTCGGAAAGTTTTGACATAATTATAGGTTCGGAAAGTTTTGACAAAGTTATAGGTTCGGAAAGTTTTAACATGAATTTCGAAAAAAAAACATTTCCAACCATGAGTGCGGTTTAATTATTGAGATCGAGCAACGACTAAAACGCCTTTCCTTTTGAAAATCGGTTCAGTTTTGACAAAGTTATAGGTTCGGAAAGTTTTGACATAGTTATAGGTTCGGAAAGTTTTGACATGAATTTCGAAAAAAAAATCATCAAAGTTATAGGTTCGGAAAGTTTTAACATAAATTGCGAAAAACAAACATTTCCACCATGAGTGCGGTTTAATTATTGAGATCGAGCCACGACTAAAACGCCTTTCCTTTTGAAAATCGGTTCAGTTTTGACAAAGTTATAGGTTCGGAAAGTTTTGACATAGTTATAGGTTCGGAAAGTTTTGACAAAGTTATAGGTTCGGAAAGTTTTAACATAAATTGCGAAAAACAAACATTTCCACCCATGAGTGCGGTTTAATTATTGAGATCGAGCAACGACTAAAACGCCTTTCCTTTTGAAAATCGGTTCAGTTTTGACAAAGTTATAGGTTCGGAAAGTTTTGACATAGTTATAGGTTCGGAAAGTTTTGACAAAGTTATAGGTTCGGAAAGTTTTAACATAAATTTCGAAAAAAAAAACATTTCCAACTATGAATGCGGTTTAATTATTGAGATCGAGCAACGACTTAAACGCATTTCCTTTTGAAAATCGGTTCAGTTTTGACAAGTTATAGGTTCGGAAACTTTTGACATATTATAGGCTCGGAAAGTTTTGACATGAATTTCGAAAAAAAAAACATTTGCAACTATGAATGCGGTTTAATTATTGAGATGGAGCCACGACTAAAACGCCTTTCCTTTTGAAAATCGGTTCAGTTTTTACAAAGTTATAGGTTCGGAAAGTTTTGACATAGTTATAGGTTTGGAAAGTTTTGACAAAGTTACAGGTTCGGAAAGTTTTAACATGAATTTTCGAAAAAAAAAACATTACCAACTATGAATTCGGTTTAATTATTGAAATCGAGCCACGACTAAAACGCCTTTGCTTTTGAAAATCGGTTCAGTTTTGACAAAGTTATAGGTTCTGAAAGTTTTGACATATTTATAGGTTCGGAAAGTTTCGGACATGAATTTCGAAAAAAAAAACATTTGCAACTATGAATGCGGTTTAATTATTGAGATCGAGCCACGACTAAAACGCCTTTCCTTTTGAAAATCGGTTCAGTTTTGACAAAGTTATAGGTTCGGAAAGTTTTGAAAAGGTTATAGGGTTCGGAAAGTTTTAACATAAATTTCGAAAAAAAAAACATTTCCAACTATGAATGCGGTTTAATTATTGAGATCGAGCCACGACTAAAACGCCTTTCCTTTTGAAAATCGGTTCAGTTTTGACAAAGTTATAGGTTCGGAAAGTTTTGACATAGTTATAGGTTCGGAAAGTTTTGAAAAAGTTATAGGTTCGGGAAGTTTTAACATAAATTTCGAAGAAAAAACATTTCCAACTATGAATGCGGTTTAATTATTGAGATCGAGCCACGACTAAAACGCCTTTCCTTTTGAAAATCGGTTCAGTTTTGACAAAGTTATAGGTTCGGAAAGTTTTGACATAGTTATAGGTTTGGAAAGTTTTGACAAAGTTACAGGTTCGGAAAGTTTTAACATGAATTTCGAAAAAAAAAACATTTCCAACTATGAATTCGGTTTAATTATTGAGATCGAGCCACGACTAAAACGCCTTTGCTTTTGAAAATCGGTTCAGTTTTGACAAAGTAATAGGTTCGGAAAGTTTTGACAAAGTTACAGGTTCGGAAAGTTTTAACATGAATTTCGAAAAAAAAAAACATTTCCAACTATGAATGCGGTTTAATTATTGAGATCGAGCCACGACTAAAACGCCTTTCCTTTTGAAAATCGGTTCAGTTTTGACAAAGTTATAGGTTCAGAAAGTTTTGACATAGTTATAGGTTCGGAAAGTTTTGACAAAGTTATAGGTTCGGAAAGTTTTAACATAAATTTCGAAGAAAAAAACATTTCCAACTATGAATGCGGTTTAATTATTGAGATCGAGCAACGACTTAAACGCATTTCCTTTTGAAAATCTGTTCAGTTTTGACAAAGTTATAGGTTCGGAAACTTTTGACATAGTTATAGGCTCGGAAAGTTTTGACATGAATTTCGAAAAAAAAAACATTTGCAACTATGAATGCGCTTTAATTATTGAGATCGAGCCACGACTAAAACGCCTTTCCTTTTGAAAATCGGTTCAGTTTTGACAAAGTTATAGGTTCGGAAAGTTTTGAAAAGGTTATAGGTTCGAAAAGTTTTAACATAAATTTCGAAAAAAAAACATTTCCAACTATGAATGCGGTTTAATTATTGAGATCGAGCCACGACTAAAACGCCTTTCCTTTTGAAAATCGGTTCAGTTTTGACAAAGTTATAGGTTCGGAAAGTTTTGACATAGTTATAGGTTCGGAAAGTTTTGAAAAAGTTATAGGTTCGGGAAGTTTTAACATATTTCGAAGAAAAAACATTTCCAACTATGAATGCGGTTTAATTATTGAGATCGAGCCACGACTAAAACGCCTTTCCTTTTGAAAATCGGTTCAGTTTTGACAAAGTTATAGGTTCGGAAAGTTTTGACATAGTTATAGGTTTGGAAAGTTTTGACAAAGTTACAGGTTCGGAAAGTTTTAACATGAATTTCGAAAAAAAAACATTTCCAACTATGAATTCGGTTTAATTATTGAGATCGAGCCACGACTAAAACGCCTTTCCTTTTTGAAAATCGGTTCAGTTTTGACAAAGTTATAGGTTCGGAAAGTTTTGACAAAGTTACAGGTTCGGAAAGTTTTAACATGAATTTCGAAAAAAAAAACATTTCCAACTATGAATGCGGTTTAATTATTGAGATCGAGCCACGACTAAAACGCCTTTCCTTTTGCACATCGGTTCAGTTTTGACAAAGTTATAGGTTCAGAAAGTTTTGACATAGTTATAGGTTCGGAAAGTTTTGACAAAGTTATAGGCTCGGAAAGTTTTGACATGAATTTCGAAAAAAAAACATTTGCAACTATGAACGCGCTTTAATTATTGAGATGGAGCCACAACTAAAACGCCTTTGCTTTTGAAAATCGGTTCAGTTTTGACAAAGTTATAGGTTCGGAAAGTTTTGACATAGTTATAGGTTCGGAAAGTTTTGACAAAGTTACAGGTTCGGAAAGTTTTAACATGAATTTCGAAAAAAAAAACATTTCCAACTATGAATTCGGTTTAATTATTGAAATCGAGCCACGACTAAAACGCCTTTGCTTTTGAAAATCGGTTCAGTTTTGACAAAGTTATAGGTTCGGAAAGTTTTGACATAGTTATAGGTTCGGAAAGTTTTGACAAAGTTACAGGTTCGGAAAGTTTTAACATGAATTTCGAAAAAAAAAAACATTTCCAACTATGAATTCGGTTTAATTATTGAGATCGAGCCACGACTAAAACGCCTTTGCTTTTGAAAATCGGTTCAGTTTTGACAAAGTTATAGGTTCTGAAAGTTTTGACATATTTATGTTCAAAGTTTGGACATGAATTTCGAAAAAAAAAAACATTTGCAACTATGAATGCGGTTTAATTATTGAGATCGAGCCACGACTAAAACGCCTTTCCTTTTGAAAATCGGTTCAGTTTTGACAAAGTTATAGGTTCGGAAAGTTTTGACATAGTTATAGGTTCGGAAAGTTTTGAAAAGGTTATAGGTTCGGAAAGTTTTAACATAAATTTCGAAAAAAAAAACATTTCCAACTATGAATGCGGTTTAATTATTGAGATCGAGCCACGACTAAAACGCCTTTCCTTTTGAAAATCGGTTCAGTTTTGACAAAGTTATAGGTTCGGAAAGTTTTGACATAGTTATAGGTTCGGAAAGTTTTGAAAAAGTTATAGGTTCGGGAAGTTTTAACATAAATTTCGAAAAAAAAACATTTCCAACTATGAATGCGGTTTAATTATTGAGATCGAGCCACGACTAAAACGCCTTTCCTTTTGAAAATCGGTTCAGTTTTGACAAAGTTATAGGTTCGGAAAGTTTTGACATAGTTATAGGTTTGGAAAGTTTTGACAAAGTTACAGGTTCGGAAAGTTCTAACATGAATTTCGAAAAAAAAAACATTTCCAACTATGAATTCGGTTTAATTATTGAGATCGAGCCACGACTAAAACGCCTTTGCTTTTGAAAATCGGTTCAGTTTTGACAAAGTTATAGGTTCGGAAAGTTTTGACAAAGTTACAGGTTCGGAAAGTTTTAACATGAATTTCGAAAAAAAAAACATTTCCAACTATGAATGCGGTTTAATTATTGAGATCGAGCCACGACTAAAACGCCTATCCTTTTGAAAATCGGTTCAGTTTTGACAAAGTTATAGGTTCGGAAACTTTTGACATAGTTATAGGTTCGGAAAGTTTTGACAAAGTTATAATTTGGAAAGTTTTGACATAAATTTCGAAAAAAAAAACATTTGCAACTATGAATGCGGTTTAATTATTGAGATCGAGCCACGACTAAAACGCCTTTCCGTTTGAAAATCTGTTCAGTTTTGACAAAGTTATAGGTTCGGAAAGTTTTGACATAGTTATAGGTTCGGAAAGTTTTGACAAAGTTATAGGTTCGGAAAGTTTTAACATGAATTTCGAAAAAAAACATTTCCAACTGTGAATTCGGTTTAATTATTGAGATCGAGCCACGACTAAAACGCCTTTCCTTTTGAAAATCGGTTCAGTTTTGACAAAGTTATAGGTTCGGAAAGTTTTTACATAATTATAGGTTCGGAAAGTTTTGACAAAGTTATAGGTTCGGAAAGTTTTAACATGAATTTCGAAAAAAAAACATTTCCAACCATGAGTGCGGTTTAATTATTGAGATCGAGCAACGACTAAAACGCCTTTCCTTTTGAAAATCGGTTCAGTTTTGACATAGTTATAGGTTCGGAAAGTTTTGACAAAGTTATAGGTTCGGAAAGTTTTAACATGAATTTCGAAAAAAAAAACATTTCCAACTATGAATTCGGTTTAATTATTGAGATCGAGCCACGACTAAAACGCCTTTCCTTTTGAAAATCGGTTCAGTTTTGACAAAGTTATAGGTTCGGAAAGTTTTGACATATTTATAGGTTCGGAAAGTTTTGACATGAATTTCGAAAAAAAAAACATTTGCAACTATGAATGCGGTTTAATTATTGAGATCGAGCCACGACTAAAACGCATTTCCTTTTGAAAATCGGTTCAGTTTTGACAAAGTTATAGGTTCGGAAAGTTTTGACAAAGGTTATAGGTTCGGAAAGTTTTAACATAAATTTCGAAAAAAAAAACATTTCCAACTATGAATGCGGTTTAATTATTGAGATCGAGCCACGACTAAAACGCCTTTCCTTTTGAAAATCGGTTCAGTTTTGACAAAGTTATAGGTTCGGAAAGTTTTGACATAGTTATAGGTTCGGAAAGTTTTGAAAAAGTTATAGGTTCGGAAAGTTTTAACATGAATTTCGAAAAAAAAACATTTCCAACTATGAATGCGGTTTAATTATTGAGATCGAGCCACGACTAAAACGCCTTTCCTTTTGAAAATCGGTTCAGTTTTGACAAAGTTATAGGTTCGGAAAGTTTTGACATAGTTATAGGTTTGGAAAGTTTTGACAAAGTTATAGGTTCGGAAAGTTTTAACATGAATTTCGAAAAAAAAAACATTTCCAACTATGAATGCGGTTTAATTATTGAGATCGAGCCACGACTAAAACGCCTTTCCTTTTGAAAATCGGTTCAGTTTTGACAAAGTTATAGGTTCGGAAAGTTTTGACAAAGTTATAGGTTCGGAAAGTTTTAACATGAATTTCGAAAAAAAAAACATTTCCAACTATGAATGCGGTTTAATTATTGAGATCGAGCCACGACTAAAACGCCTTTCCTTTTGAAAATCGGTTCAGTTTTGACAAAGTTATAGGTTCGGAAAGTTTTGACATAGTTATAGGTTCGGAAAGTTTTGACAAAGTTATAGGTTCGGAAAGTTTTAACATAAATTTCGAAAAAAAAAACATTTCCAACTATGAATGCGGTTTAATTATTGAGATCGAGCCACGACTAAAACGCCTTTCCTTTTGAAAATCGGTTCAGTTTTGACAAAGTTATAGGTTCGGAAAGTTTTGACATAGTTATAGGTTCGGAAAGTTTTGACAAAGTTACAGGTTCGGAAAGTTTTAACATGAATTTCGAAAAAAAAAACATTTCCAACTATGAATGCGGTTTAATTATTGAGATCGAGCCACGACTAAAACGCCTTTCCTTTTGAAAATCGGTTCAGTTTTGACAAAGTTATAGGTTCGGAAAGGTTTGACAAAGTTAAGGTTCGGAAAGTTTTAACATGAATTTCGAAAAAAAAAAACATTTCCAACTATGAATGCGGTTTAATTATTGAGATCGAGCCACGACTAAAACGCCTATCCTTTTGAAAATCGGTTCAGTTTTGACAAAGTTATAGGTTCGGAAAGTTTTGACATAGTTATAGGTTCGGAAAGTTTTGACAAAGTTATAATTTGGAAAGTTTTGACATAAATTTCGAAAAAAAAAACATTTGCAACTATGAATGCGGTTTAATTATTGAGATCGAGCCACGACTAAAACGCCTTTCCTTTTGAAAATCGGTTCAGTTTTGACAAAGTTATAGGTTCGGAAAGTTTTGACATAGTTATAGGTTCGGAAAGTTTTGACAAAGTTATAGGTTCGGAAAGTTTTAACATGAATTTCGAAAAAAAAACATTTCCAACTATGAATTCGGTTTAATTATTGAGATCGAGCCACGACTAAAACGCCTTTCCTTTTGAAAATCGGTTCAGTTTTGACAAAGTTATAGGTTCGGAAAGTTTTGACATAGTTATAGGTTCGGAAAGTTTTGACAAAGTTATAGGTTCGGAAAGTTTTAACATGAATTTCGAAAAAAAAACATTTCCAACTATGAATGCGGTTTAATTATTGAGATCGAGCCACGACTAAAACGCCTTTCCTTTTGAAAATCGGTTCGTTTGAGTTTTGACATAGTTATAGGTTCGGAAAGTTTTGACAAAGTTACAGGTTCGGAAAGTTTTAACATGAATTTCGAAAAAAAAAACATTTCCAACTATGAATTCGGTTTAATTATTGAGATCGAGCCACGACTAAAACGCCTTTCCTTTTGAAAATCGGTTCAGTTTTGACAAAGTTATAGGTTCTGAAAGTTTTGACATATTTATAGGTTCGGAAAGTTTGACATGAATTTCGAAAAAAAAAACATTTGCAACTATGAATGCGGTTTAATTATTGAGATCGAGCCACGACTAAAACGCCTTTCCTTTTGAAAATCGGTTCAGTTTTGACAAAGTTATAGGTTCGGAAAGTTTTGAAAAGGTTATAGGTTCGGAAAGTTTTAACATAAATTTCGAAAAAAAAAACATTTCCAACTATGAATGCGGTTTAATTATTGAGATCGAGCCACGACTAAAACGCCTTTCCTTTTGAAAATCGGTTCAGTTTTGACAAAGTTATAGGTTCGGAAAGTTTTGACATAGTTATAGGTTCGGAAAGTTTTGAAAAAGTTATAGGTTCGGGAAGTTTTAACATAAATTTCGAAAAAAAAAACATTTCCAACTATGAATGCGGTTTAATTATTGAGATCGAGCCACGACTAAAACGCCTTTCCTTTTGAAAATCGGTTCAGTTTTGACAAAGTTATAGGTTCGGAAAGTTTTGACATAGTTATAGGTTTGGAAAGTTTTGACAAAGTTACAGGTTCGGAAAGTTTTAACATGAATTTCGAAAAAAAAAACATTTCCAACTATGAATGCGGTTTAATTATTGAGATCGAGCCACGACTAAAACGCCTTTGCTTTTGAAAATCGGTTCAGTTTTGACAAAGTTATAGGTTCGGAAAGTTTTGACAAAGTTATAGGTTCGGAAAGTTTTAACATGAATTTCGAAAAAAAAAACATTTCCAACTATGAATGCGGTTTAATTATTGAGATCGAGCCACGACTAAAACGCCTTTCCTTTTGAAAATCGGTTCAGTTTTGACAAAGTTATAGGTTCGGAAAGTTTTGACATAGTTATAGGTTCGGAAAGTTTTGACAAAGTTATAGGTTCGGAAAGTTTTAACATAAATTTCGAAAAAAAAAACATTTCCAACTATGAATGCGGTTTAATTATTGAGATCGAGCCACGACTAAAACGCCTTTCCTTTTGAAAATCGGTTCAGTTTTGACAAAGTTATAGGTTCGGAAAGTTTTGACATAGTTATAGGTTCGGAAAGTTTTGAAAAAGTTAAGGTTCGGGAAGTTTTAACATAAATTTCGAAAAAAAAAACATTTCCAACTATGAATGCGGTTTAATTATTGAGATCGAGCCACGACTAAAACGCCTTTCCTTTTGAAAATCGGTTCAGTTTTGACAAAGTTATAGGTTCGGAAAGGTTTGACAAAGTTATAGGTTCGGAAAGTTTTAACATGAATTTCGAAAAAAAAAAACATTTCCAACTATGAATGCGGTTTAATTATTGAGATCGAGCCACGACTAAAACGCCTTTCCTTTTGAAAATCGGTTCAGTTTTGACAAAGTTATAGGTTCGGAAAGTTTTGACATAGTTATAGGTTCGGAAAGTTTTGACAAAGTTATAATTTGGAAAGTTTTAACATAAATTTCGAAAAAAAAAACATTTCCAACTATGAATGCGGTTTAATTATTGAGATCGAGCCACGACTAAAACGCCTTTCCTTTTGAAAATCGGTTCAGTTTTGACAAAGTTATAGGTTCGGAAAGTTTTGACATAGTTATAGGTTCGGAAAGTTTTGACAAAGTTATAGGTTCGGAAAGTTTTAACATGAATTTCGAAAAAAAAACATTTCCAACTATGAATGCGGTTTAATTATTGAGATCGAGCCACGACTAAAACGCCTTTCCTTTTGAAAATCGGTTCAGTTTTGACAAAGTTATAGGTTCGGAAAGTTTTGACATAGTTATAGGTTCGGAAAGTTTTGACAAAGTTATAGGTTCGGAAAGTTTTAACATGAATTTCGAAAAAAAAACATTTCCAACTATGAATGCGGTTTAATTATTGAGATCGAGCCACGACTAAAACGCCTTTCCTTTTGAAAATCGGTTCAGTTTTGACAAAGTTATAGGTTCGGAAAGTTTTGACAAAGTTATAGGTTCGGAAAGTTTTAACATGAATTTCGAAAAAAAAAACATTTCCAACTATGAATTCGGTTTAATTATTGAGATCGAGCCACGACTAAAACGCCTTTCCTTTTGAAAATCGGTTCAGTTTTGACAAAGTTATAGGTTCGGAAAGTTTTGACATATTTATAGGTTCGGAAAGTTTTGACATGAATTTCGAAAAAAAAAACATTTCCAACTATGAATGCGGTTTAATTATTGAGATCGAGCCACGACTAAAACGCCTTTCCTTTTGAAAATCGGTTCAGTTTTGACAAAGTTATAGGTTCGGAAAGTTTTGAAAAGGTTATAGGTTCGGAAAGTTTTAACATGAATTTCGAAAAAAAAAACATTTCCAACTATGAATGCGGTTTAATTATTGAGATCGAGCCACGACTAAAACGCCTTTCCTTTTGAAAATCGGTTCAGTTTTGACAAAGTTATAGGTTCGGAAAGTTTTGACATAGTTATAGGTTCGGAAAGTTTTGAAAAAGTTATAGGTTCGGGAAGTTTTAACATAAATTTCGAAAAAAAAACATTTCCAACTATGAATGCGGTTTAATTATTGAGATCGAGCCACGACTAAAACGCCTTTCCTTTTGAAAATCGGTTCAGTTTTGACAAAGTTATAGGTTCGGAAAGTTTTGACATAGTTATAGGTTTGGAAAGTTTTGACAAAGTTACAGGTTCGGAAAGTTTTAACATGAATTTCGAAAAAAAAAACATTTCCAACTATGAATGCGGTTTAATTATTGAGATCGAGCCACGACTAAAACGCCTTTCCTTTTGAAAATCGGTTCAGTTTTGACAAAGTTATAGGTTCGGAAAGTTTTGACAAAGTTATAGGTTCGGAAAGTTTTAACATGAATTTCGAAAAAAAAAACATTTCCAACTATGAATGCGGTTTAATTATTGAGATCGAGCCACGACTAAAACGCCTTTCCTTTTGAAAATCGGTTCAGTTTTGACAAAGTTATAGGTTCGGAAAGTTTTGACATAGTTATAGGTTCGGAAAGTTTTGACAAAGTTATAGGTTCGGAAAGTTTTAACATAAATTTCGAAAAAAAAAACATTTCCAACTATGAATGCGGTTTAATTATTGAGATCGAGCAACGACTAAAACGCCTTTCCTTTTGAAAATCGGTTCAGTTTTGACAAAGTTATAGGTTCGGAAAGTTTTGACATAGTTATAGGTTCGGAAAGTTTTGAAAAAGTTAAGGTTCGGGAAGTTTTAACATGAATTTCGAAAAAAAAAACATTTCCAACTATGAATGCGGTTTAATTATTGAGATCGAGCCACGACTAAAACGCCTTTCCTTTTGAAAATCGGTTCAGTTTTGACAAAGTTATAGGTTCGGAAAGTTTTGACATAGTTATAGGTTTGGAAAGTTTTGACAAAGTTACAGGTTCGGAAAGTTTTAACATGAATTTCGAAAAAAAAAACATTTCCAACTATGAATGCGGTTTAATTATTGAGATCGAGCCACGACTAAAACGCCTTTCCTTTTGAAAATCGGTTCAGTTTTGACAAAGTTATAGGTTCGGAAAGTTTTGACAAAGTTATAGGTTCGGAAAGTTTTAACATGAATTTCGAAAAAAAAAACATTTCCAACTATGAATGCGGTTTAATTATTGAGATCGAGCCACGACTAAAACGCCTTTCCTTTTGAAAATCGGTTCAGTTTTGACAAAGTTATAGGTTCGGAAAGTTTTGACATAGTTATAGGTTCGGAAAGTTTTGACAAAGTTATAGGTTCGGAAAGTTTTAACATAAATTTCGAAAAAAAAAACATTTCCAACTATGAATGCGGTTTAATTATTGAGATCGAGCAACGACTAAAACGCATTTCCTTTTGAAAATCGGTTCAGTTTTGACAAAGTTATAGGTTCGGAAACTTTTGACATAGTTATAGGTTCGGAAAGTTTTGACATGAATTTCGAAAAAAAAAACATTTGCAACTATGAATGCGGTTTAATTATTGAGATCGAGCCACGACTAAAACGCCTTTCCTTTTGAAAATCGGTTCAGTTTTGACAAAGTTATAGGTTCGGAAAGTTTTGACATAGTTATAGGGTCGGAAAGTTTTGAAAAAGTTATAGGTTCGGAAAGTTTTAACATAAATTTCGAAAAAAAAACATTTCCAACTATGAATGCGGTTTAATTATTGAGATCGAGCCACGACTAAAACGCCTTTCCTTTTGAAAATCGGTTCAGTTTTGACAAAGTTATAGGTTCGGAAAGTTTTGACATAGTTATAGGGTCGGAAAGTTTTGAAAAAGTTATAGGTTCGGAAAGTTTTAACATAAATTTCGAAAAAAAAACATTTCCAACTATGAATGCGGTTTAATTATTGAGATCAAGCCACGACTAAAACGCCTTTCCTTTTGAAAATCGGTTCAGTTTTACAAAGTTATAGGTTCGGAAAGTTTTGAAAAAGTTATAGGTTCGGGAAGTTTTAACATAAATTTCGAAAAAAAAACATTTCCAACTATGAATGCGGTTTAATTATTGAGATCGAGCCACGACTAAAACGCCTTTCCTTTTGAAAATCGGTTCAGTTTTGACAAAGTTATAGGTTCGGAAAGTTTTGACATAGTTATAGGTTTGGAAAGTTTTGACAAAGTTACAGGTTCGGAAAGTTTTAACATGAATTTCGAAAAAAAAAACATTTCCAACTATGAATTCGGTTTAATTATTGAAATCGAGCCACGACTAAAACGCCTTTGCTTTTGAAAATCGGTTCAGTTTTGACAAAGTTATAGGTTCGGAAAGTTTTGACATATTTATAGGTTCGGAAAGTTTGGACATGAATTTCGAAAAAAAAAAACATTTGCAACTATGAATGCGGTTTAATTATTGAGATCGAGCCACGACTAAAACGCCTTTCCTTTTGAAAATCTGGTTCAGCAGTTTTGACAAAGTTATAGGTTCGGAAAGTTTTGACATAGTTATAGGTTCGGAAAGTTTTGACAAAGTTATAGGTTCGGAAAGTTTTAACATAAATTTCGAAAAAAAAAACATTTCCAACTATGAATGCGGTTTAATTATTGAGATCGAGCCACGACTAAAACGCCTTTCCTTTTGAAAATCGGTTCAGTTTTGACAAAGTTATAGGTTCGGAAAGTTTTGACATAGTTATAGGTTTGGAAAGTTTTGACAAAGTTACAGGTTCGGAAAGTTTTAACATGAATTTCGAAAAAAAAACATTTCCAACTATGAATGCGGTTTAATTATTGAGATCGAGCCACGACTAAAACGCCTTTCCTTTTGAAAATCGGTTCAGTTTTGACAAAGTTATAGGTTCGGAAAGTTTTGACATAGTTATAGGTTCGGAAAGTTTTGCAACATGAATTTCGAACAAAAAAAACATTTCCAACTATGAATGCGGTTTAATTATTGAGATCGAGCCACGACTAAAACGCCTTTCCTTTTGAAAATCGGTTCAGTTTTGACAAAGTTATAGGTTCGGAAACTTTTGACATAGTTATAGGTTCGGAAAGTTTTGACAAAGTTATAATTTGGAAAGTTTTGACATAATTTCGAAAACATTTGCAACTAGGGAACTGCGGTTTAATTATTGAGATCGAGCCACGACTAAAACGCCTTTCCTTTTGAAAATCGGTTCAGTTTTGACAAAGTTATAGGTTCGGAAAGTTTTGACATAGTTATAGGTTCGGAAAGTTTTGACAAAGTTATAGGTTCGGAAAGTTTTAACATGAATTTCGAAAAAAAAACATTTCCAACTGTGAATTCGGTTTAATTATTGAGATCGAGCCACGACTAAAACGCCTTTCCTTTTGAAAATCGGTTCAGTTTTGACAAAGTTATAGGTTCGGAAAGTTTTGACATAATTATAGGTTCGGAAAGTTTTGACAAAGTTATAGGTTCGGAAAGTTTTAACATGAATTTCGAAAAAAAACATTTCCAACCATGAGTGCGGTTTAATTATTGAGATCGAGCAACGACTAAAACGCCTTTCCTTTTGAAAATCGGTTCAGTTTTGACAAAGTTATAGGTTCAGAAAGTTTTGACATAGTTATAGGTTCGGAAAGTTTTGACATGAATTTCGAAAAAAAAAAACAAATTTCCAACTATGAATGCGGTTTAATTATTGAGATCGAGCCACGACTAAAACGCCTTTCCTTTTGAAAATCGGTTCAGTTTTGACAAAGTTATAGGTTCGGAAAGTTTTGACATAGTTATAGGTTCGGAAAGTTTTGACAAAGTTATAGGTTCGGAAAGTTTTAACATAAATTGCGAAAAACAAACATTTCCACCCATGAGTGCGGTTTAATTATTGAGATCGAGCAACGACTAAAACGCCTTTCCTTTTGAAAATCGGTTCAGTTTTGACAAAGTTATAGGTTCGGAAAGTTTTGACATAGTTATAGGTTCGGAAAGTTTTGACAAGTTATAGGTTCGGAAAGTTTTACAAGAATTTCGAAAAAAAAAACATTTCCAACTATGAATGCGGTTTAATTATTGAGATCGAGCCACGACTAAAACGCCTTTCCTTTTGAAAATCGGTTCAGTTTTGACAAAGTTATAGGTTCGGAAAGTTTTGACATAGTTATAGGTTCGGAAAGTTTTGACAAAGTTATAGGTTCGGAAAGTTTTAACATAAATTTCGAAAAAAAAAACATTTCCAACTATGAATGCGGTTTAATATATTGAGATCGAGCAACGACTTAAACGCCTTTCCTTTTGAAAATCGGTTCAGTTTTGACAAAGTTAATTAGGTCGGAAAGTTTTGACATAGTTATAGGCTTTGGAAGGCAGTTTTGACAAAGTTAAGGTTCGGAAATTTTAACATGAATTTCAAAACAAAACATTTCCAACTATGAATGCGGTTTAATTATTGAGATCGAGCCACGACTAAAACGCCTTTCCTTTTGAAAATCGGTTCAGTTTTGACAAAGTTATAGGTTCGGAAAGTTTTGACAAAGTTATAGGTTCGGAAAGTTTTAACATAAATTTCGAAAAAAAAAACATTTCCAACTATGAATGCGGTTTAATTACGGAGATCGAGCCACGACTAAAACGCCTTTCCTTTTGAAAATCGGTTCAGTTTTGACAAAGTTATAGGTTCGGAAAGTTTTGACATAGTTATAGGTTCGGAAAGTTTTGACAAAGTTTTAGGGTCGGAAAGTTTTAACATAAATTTCGAAAAAAAACATTTCCAACTATGAATGCGGAATTTTGAATAGGATAGGTTTGGAAGAGTTTTCGAGCAAAGTCTGACTAGTCGGAAAGTTTTACACATGACATTTCGACAACTAAAACCTTTCCGAAAATCGGTTCAGTTTTGACAAAGTTATAGGTTCTGGAAAGTCTTGACAAAGTTATAGGTTCGGAAAGTTTTGACAAAGTTATAGGTTCGGAAAGTTTTGACATGAATTTCGAAAAAAAAAACATTTGCAACTATGAATGCGGTTTAATTATTGAGATCGAGCCACGACTAAAACGCTTTCCTTTTGAAAATCGGTTCAGTTTTGACAAAGTTATAGGTTCGGAAAGTTTTGACAAAGTTATAGGTTCGGAAAGTTTTGACAAAGTTATAGGTTCGGAAAGTTTTGACATGAATTTCGAAAAAAAAAACATTGCAACTATGAATGCGGTTTAATTATTGAGATCGAGCCACGACTAAAACGCCTTTCCTTTTGAAAATCGGTTCAGTTTTGACAAAGTTATAGGTTCGGAAAGTTTTGACATATTTATAGGTTCGGAAAGTTTTGGACATGAATTTCGAAAAAAAAAAAAACATTTCCAACTATGAATGCGGTTTAATTATTGAGATCGAGCCACGACTAAAACGCCTTTCCTTTTGAAAATCGGTTCAGTTTTGACAAAGTTATAGGTTCGGAAAGTTTTGACATAGTTATAGGTTCGGAAAGTTTTGACAAAGTTATAGGTTCGGAAAGTTTTAACATAAATTCGAAAAACAAACATTTCCACCCATGAGTGCGGTTTAATTATTGAGATCGAGCAACGACTAAAACGCCTTTCCTTTTGAAAATCGGTTCAGTTTTGACAAAGTTATAGGTTCAGAAAGTTTTGACATAGTTATAGGTTCGGAAAGTTTTGACAAAGTTATAGGTTCGGAAAGTTTTAACATGAATTTCGAAAAAAAAAACATTTCTCAACTATGAATGCGGTTTAATTATTGAGATCGAGCAACGACTTAAACGCATTTCCTTTTGAAAATCGGTTCAGTTTTGACAAAGTTATAGGTTCGGAAACTTTTGACATAGTTATAGGTTCGGAAAGTTTTGAAAAAGTTATAGGTTCGGAAAGTTTTAACATGAATTTCGAAAAAAAAAACATTTCCAACTATGAATGCGGTTTAATTATTGAGATCGAGCCACGACTAAAACGCCTTTTCCTTTTGAAAATCGGTTCAGTTTTGACAAAGTTATAGGTTCGGAAAGTTTTGAACAAAGTGTATAGGTTCGGAAAGTTTTAACATAAATTTCGAAAAAAAAAACATTTCCAACTATGAATGCGGTTTAATTATTGAGATCAAGCCACGACTAAAACGCCTTTCCTTTTGAAAATCGGTTCAGTTTTACAAAGTTATAGGTTCGGAAAGTTTTGAAAAAGTTATAGGTTCGGGAAGTTTTAACATAAATTTCGAAAAAAAAACATTTCCAACTATGAATGCGGTTTAATTATTGAGATCGAGCCACGACTAAAACGCATTTCCTTTTGAAAATCGGTTCAGTTTTGACAAAGTTATAGGTTCGGAAAGTTTTGACATAGTTATAGGTTTGGAAAGTTTTGACAAAGTTACAGGTTCGGAAAGTTTTAACATGAATTTCGAAAAAAAAAACATTTCCAACTATGAATTCGGTTTAATTATTGAAATCGAGCCACGACTAAAACGCCTTTCCTTTTGAAAATCGGTTCAGTTTTGACAAAGTTATAGGTTCTGAAAGTTTTGACATATTTATAGGTTCGGAAAGTTTGGACATGAATTTCGAAAAAAAAAAACATTTGCAACTATGAATGCGGTTTAATTATTGAGATCGAGCCACGACTAAAACGCCTTTCCTTTTGAAAATCTGTTCAGTTTTGACAAAGTTATAGGTTCGGAAAGTTTTGACATAGTTATAGGTTCGGAAAGTTTTGACAAAGTTATAGGTTCGGAAAGTTTTAACATGAATTTCGAAAGAAAAAAACATTTCCGACTATGAATGCGGTTTAATTATTGAATCGAGCACGACTAAAACGCCTTCCTTTGAAAATCGGTTCAGTTTTGACAAAGTTATAGTTCGGAAAGTTTTGACATAGTTATAGGTTCGGAAAGTTTTGACAAAGTTATAGGTTCGGAAAGTTTTAACATAAATTTCGAAAAAAAAACATTTCCAACTATGAATGCGGTTTAATTATTGAGATCGAGCCACGACTAAAACGCCTTTCCTTTTGAAAATCGGTTCAGTTTTGACAAAGTTATAGGTTCGGAAAGTTTTGACATAGTTATAGGTTCGGAAAGTTTTGACAAAGTTACAGGTTCGGAAAGTTTTAACATGAATTTCGAAAAAAAAAACATTTCCAACTATGAATTCGGTTTAATTATTGAGATCGAGCCACGACTAAAACGCCTTTCCTTTTGAAAATCGGTTCAGTTTTGACAAAGTTATAGGTTCTGAAAGTTTTGACATAGTTATAGGTTCGGAAAGTTTTGACATGAATTTCGAAAAAAAAAAACATTTCCAACTATGAATGCGGTTTAATTATTGAGATCGAGCCACGACTAAAACGCCTTTCCTTTTGAAAATCGGTTCAGTTTTGACAAAGTTATAGGTTCGGAAAGTTTTGACATAGTTATAGGTTCGGAAAGTTTTGACAAAGTTATAGGTTCGGAAAGTTTTAACATGAATTTCGAAAAAAAAACATTTCCAACTATGAATTCGGTTTAATTATTGAGATCGAGCCACGACTAAAACGCCTTTCCTTTTGAAAATCGGTTCAGTTTTGACAAAGTTATAGGTTCGGAAAGTTTTGACATAGTTATAGGTTCGGAAAGTTTTGACAAAGTTATAGGTTCGGAAAGTTTTAACATGAATTTCGAAAAAAAAACATTTCCAACCATGAATGCGGTTTAATTATTGAGATCGAGCAACGACTAAAACGCCTTTCCTTTTGAAAATCGGTTCAGTTTTGACAAAGTTATAGGTTCGGAAAGTTTTGACATAGTTATAGGTTCGGAAAGTTTTGACATATGAATTTCGAAAAAAAAAAACATTTCCAACTATGAATGCGGTTTAATTATTGAGATCGAGCCACGACTAAAACGCCTTTCCTTTTGAAAATCGGTTCAGTTTTGACAAAGTTATAGGTTCGGAAAGTTTTGACATAGTTATAGGTTCGGAAAGTTTTGACAAAGTTATAGGTTCGGAAAGTTTTAACATAAATTGCGAAAAACAAACATTTCCACCCATGAGTGCGGTTTAATTATTGAGATCGAGCAACGACTAAAACGCCTTTCCTTTTGAAAATCGGTTCAGTTTTGACAAAGTTATAGGTTCAGAAAGTTTTGACATAGTTATAGGTTCGGAAAGTTTTGACAAAGTTATAGGTTCGGAAAGTTTTAACATAAATTTCGAAAAAAAAAACATTTCCAACTATGAATGCGGTTTAATTATTGAGATCGAGCAACGACTTAAACGCATTTCCTTTTGAAAATCGGTTCAGTTTTGACAAAGTTATAGGTTCGGAAACTTTTGACATAGTTATAGGCTCGGAAAGTTTTGAACATGAATTTCGAAAAAAAAAAACATTTGCAACTATGAATGCGGTTTAATTATTGAGATGGAGCCACGACTAAAACGCCTTTCCTTTTGAAAATCGGTTCAGTTTTGACAAAGTTATAGGTTCGGAAAGTTTTGACATAGTTATAGGTTCGGAAAGTTTTGAAAAAGTTATAGGTTCGGAAAGTTTTAACATAAATTTCGAAAAAAAAAACATTTCCAACTATGAATGCGGTTTAATTATTGAGATCGAGCCACGACTAAAACGCCTTTCCTTTTGAAAATCGGTTCAGTTTTGACAAAGTTATAGGTTCGGAAAGTTTTGACTAGTATAGGTGGAAAGTTTTGAAAAGTTATAGGTTCGGAAAGTTTTAACATGAATTTCGAAAAAAAAAACATTTCCAACTATGAATGCGGTTTAATTATTGAGATCGAGCCACGACTAAAACGCCTTTCCTTTTGAAAATCGGTTCAGTTTTGACAAAGTTATAGGTTCGGAAAGTTTTGACATAAGTTAAGAAGTTTGAAAAGTTATAGGTTCGGAAAGTTTTAACATAAATTTCGAAAAAAAAAACATTTCCAACTATGAATGCGGTTTAATTATTGAGATCGAGCCACGACTAAAACGCCTTTCCTTTTGAAAATCGGTTCAGTTTTGACAAAGTTATAGGTTCGGAAAGTTTTGACATAGTTATAGGTTTGGAAAGTTTTGACAAAGTTACAGGTTCGGAAAGTTTTAACATGAATTTCGAAAAAAAAAACATTTCCAACTATGAATTCGGTTTAATTATTGAGATCGAGCCACGACTAAAACGCCTTTCCTTTTGAAAATCGGTTCAGTTTTGACAAAGTTATAGGTTCGGAAAGTTTTGACATATTTATAGGTTCGGAAAGTTTGGAACATGAATTTCGAAAAAAAAAACATTTGCAACTATGAATGCGGTTTAATTATTGAGATCGAGCCACGACTAAAACGCCTTTCCTTTTGAAAATCGGTTCAGTTTTGACAAAGTTATAGGTTCGGAAAGTTTTGACATATTTATAGGTTCGGAAAGTTTTGAAAAGTTAAGGTTCGGAAAGTTTTAACATGAATTTCGAAAAAAAAACATTTCCAACTATGAATTCGGTTTAATTATTGAGATCGAGCCACGACTAAAACGCCTTTCCTTTTGAAAATCGGTTCAGTTTTGACAAAGTTATAGGTTCGGAAAGTTTTGACATAGTTATAGGGTCGGAAAGTTTTGAAAAAGTTATAGGTTCGGAAGTTTTAACATAAATTTCGAAAAAAAAACATTTCCAACTATGAATGCGGTTTAATTATTGAGATCGAGCCACGACTAAAACGCCTTTCCTTTTGAAAATCGGTTCAGTTTTGACAAAGTTATAGGTTCGGAAAGTTTTGACATAGTTATAGGTTTGGAAAGTTTTGACAAAGTTACAGGTTCGGAAAGTTTTAACATGAATTTCGAAAAAAAAAACATTTCCAACTATGAATGCGGTTTAATTATTGAGATCGAGCCACGACTAAAACGCCTTTTCTTTTGAAAATCGGTTCAGTTTTGACAAAGTTATAGTTGGAAAGTTTTGGTAGAAAGTTTTGACAAAGTTATAGGTTCGGAAAGTTTTAACATGAATTTCGAAAAAAAAAACATTTCCAACTATGAATGCGGTTTAATTATTGAGATCGAGCCACGACTAAAACGCCTTTCCTTTTGAAAATCGGTTCAGTTTTGACAAAGTTATAGGTTCGGAAAGTTTTGACATAGTTATAGGTTCGGAAAGTTTTGACAAAGTTATAGGTTCGGAAAGTTTTAACATGAATTTCGAAAAAAAAAACATTTCCAACTATGAATGCGGTTTAATTATTGAGATCGAGCCACGACTAAAACGCCTTTCCTTTTGAAAATCGGTTCAGTTTTGACAAAGTTATAGGTTCGGAAAGTTTTGACATAGTTATAGGTTCGGAAAGTTTTGAAAAAGTTATAGGTTCGGAAAGTTTTAACATAAATTTCGAAAAAAAAACATTTCCAACTATGAATGCGGTTTAATTATTGAGATCGAGCCACGACTAAAACGCCTTTCCTTTTGAAAATCGGTTCAGTTTTGACAAAGTTATAGGTTCGGAAAGTTTTGACATAGTTATAGGTTCGGAAAGTTTTGACAAAGTTATAGGTTCGGAAAGTTTTAACATGAATTTCGAAAAAAAAAACATTTCCAACTATGAATGCGGTTTAATTATTGAGATCGAGCCACGACTAAAACGCCTTTCCTTTTGAAAATCGGTTCAGTTTTGACAAAGTTATAGGTTCGGAAAGTTTTGACATAGTTATAGGTTCGGAAAGTTTTGAAAAAGTTATAGGTTCGGGAAGTTTTAACATAAATTTCGAAAAAAAAACATTTCCAACTATGAATGCGGTTTAATTATTGAGATCGAGCCACGACTAAAACGCCTTTCCTTTTGAAAATCGGTTCAGTTTTGACAAAGTTATAGGTTCGGAAAGTTTTGACATAGTTATAGGTTCGGAAAGTTTTAACATGAATTTCGAAAAAAAAAACATTTCCAACTATGAATGCGGTTTAATTATTGAGATCGAGCCACGACTAAAACGCCTTTCCTTTTGAAAATCGGTTCAGTTTTGACAAAGTTATAAGGTTTGGAAAGTTTTGACAAAGTTATAGGTTCGGAAAGTTTTAACATGAATTTCGAAAAAAAAAACATTTCCAACTATGAATGCGGTTTAATTATTGAGATCGAGCCACGACTAAAACGCCTTTCCTTTTGAAAATCGGTTCAGTTTTGACAAAGTTATAGGTTCGGAAAGTTTTGACATAGTTATAGGTTTGGAAAGTTTTGACAAAGTTACAGGTTCGGAAAGTTTTAACATGAATTTCGAAAAAAAAAACATTTCCAACTATGAATGCGGTTTAATTATTGAGATCGAGCCACGACTAAAACGCCTTTCCTTTTGAAAATCGGTTCAGTTTTGACAAAGTTATAGGTTCGGAAAGTCTTGACATAGTTATAGGGTCGGAAAGTTTTGAAAAAGTTATAGGTTCGGAAAGTTTTAACATAAATTTCGAAAAAAAAAACATTTCCAACTATGAATGCGGTTTAATTATTGAGATCGAGCCACGACTAAAACGCCTTTCCTTTTGAAAATCGGTTCAGTTTTACAAAGTTATAGGTTCGGAAAGTTTTGACATAGTTATAGGTTCGGAAAGTTTTGAAAAATTATATGTTCGGGAAGTTTTAACATAAATTTCGAAAAAAAAACATTTCCAACTATGAATGCGGTTTAATTATTGAGATCGAGCCACGACTAAAACGCCTTTCCTTTTGAAAATCGGTTCAGTTTTGACAAAGTTATAGGTTCGGAAAGTTTTGACATAGTTATAGGTTTGGAAAGTTTTGACAAAGTTACAGGTTCGGAAAGTTTTAACATGAATTTCGAAAAAAAAAACATTTCCAACTATGAATTCGGTTTAATTATTGAAATCGAGCCACGACTAAAACGCCTTTGCTTTTGAAAATCGGTTCAGTTTTGACAAAGTTATAGGTTCGGAAAGTTTTGACATATTTATAGGTTCGGAAAGTTTGACATGAATTTCGAAAAAAAAAAACATTTCCAACTATGAATGCGGTTTAATTATTGAGATCGAGCCACGACTAAAACGCCTTTCCTTTTGAAAATCGGTTCAGTTTTGACAAAGTTATAGGTTCGGAAAGTTTTGACATAATTATAGGTTCGGAAAGTTTTGACAAAGTTATAGGTTCGGAAAGTTTTAACATAAATTTCGAAAAAAAAAACATTTGCAACTATGAATGCGGTTTAATTATTGAGATCGAGCCACGACTAAAACGCCTTTCCTTTTGAAAATCGGTTCAGTTTTGACAAAGTTATAGGTTCGGAAAGTTTTGACATAGTTATAGGTTTGGAAAGTTTTGACAAAGTTACAGGTTCGGAAAGTTTTAACATGAATTTCGAAAAAAAAAACATTTCCAACTATGAATGCGGTTTAATTATTGAGATCGAGCCACGACTAAAACGCCTTTCCTTTTGAAAATCGGTTCAGTTATGACAAAGTTGTAGGTTCGGAAAGTTTTGACATACTTATAGGTTTGGAAAGTTTTGACAAAGTTACAGGTTCCGAAAGTCTTAACATGAATTTCGAAAAAAAAAACATTTCCAACTATGAATGCGGTTTAATTATTGAGATCGAGCCACGACTAAAACGCCTTTCCTTTTGAAAATCGGTTCAGTTTTGACAAAGTTATAGGTTCGGAAAGTCTTGACATAGTTATAGGGTCGGAAAGTTTTGAAAAAGTTATAGGTTCGGAAAGTTTTAACATAAATTTCGAAAAAAAAAACATTTCCAACTATGAATGCGGTTTAATTATTGAGATCAAGCCACGACTAAAACGCCTTTCCTTTTGAAAATCGGTTCAGTTTTACAAAGTTATAGGTTCGGAAAGTTTTGAAAAAGTTATAGGTTCGGGAAGTTTTAACATAAATTTCGAAAAAAAAAACATTTCCAACTATGAATGCGGTTTAATTATTGAGATCGAGCCACGACTAAAACGCCTTTCCTTTTGAAAATCGGTTCAGTTTTGACAAAGTTATAGGTTCGGAAAGTTTTGACATAGTTATAGGTTTGGAAAGTTTTGACAAAGTTACAGGTTCGGAAAGTTTTAACATGAATTTCGAAAAAAAAAACATTTCCAACTATGAATTCGGTTTAATTATTGAGATCGAGCCACGACTAAAACGCCTTTCCTTTTGAAAATCGGTTCAGTTTTGACAAAGTTATAGGTTCTGAAAGTTTTGACATATTTATAGGTTCGGAAAGTTTTGACATGAATTTCGAAAAAAAAAACATTTGCAACTATGAATGCGGTTTAATTATTGAGATCGAGCCACGACTAAAACGCCTTTCCTTTTGAAAATCGGTTCAGTTTTGACAAAGTTATAGGTTCGGAAAGTTTTGACATAGTTATAGGTTCGGAAAGTTTTGACAAAGTTACAGGTTCGGAAAGTTTTAACATGAATTTCGAAAAAAAAAACATTTCCAACTATGAATGCGGTTTAATTATTGAGATCGAGCCACGACTAAAACGCCTTTCCTTTTGAAAATCGGTTCAGTTTTGACAAAGTTATAGGTTCTGAAAGTTTTGACATAGTTATAGGTTCGGAAAGTTTTGACATGAATTTCGAAAAAAAAAACATTTCCAACTATGAATGCGGTTTAATTATTGAGATCGAGCCACGACTAAAACGCCTTTCCTTTTGAAAATCGGTTCAGTTTTGACAAAGTTATAGGTTCGGAAAGTTTTGACTAGAAAAAAAAAGGTTATAGGTTCGGAAAGTTTTAACATAAATTTCGAAAAAAAAACATTTCCAACTATGAATGCGGTTTAATTATTGAGATCGAGCCACGACTAAAACGCCTTTCCTTTTGAAAATCGGTTCAGTTTTGACAAAGTTATAGGTTCGGAAAGTTTTGACATAGTTATAGGTTTGGAAAGTTTTGACAAAGTTACAGGTTCGGAAAGTTTTAACATGAATTTCGAAAAAAAAAACATTTCCAACTATGAATGCGGTTTAATTATTGAGATCGAGCCACGACTAAAACGCCTTTGCTTTTGAAAATCGGTTCAGTTTTGACAAAGTTATAGGTTCGGAAAGTTTTGACATATTTATAGGTTCGGAAAGTTTGGACATGAATTTCGAAAAAAAAAACATTTGCAACTATGAATGCGGTTTAATTATTGAGATCGAGCCACGACTAAAACGCCTTTCCTTTCCTTTCCTAAAACGCCTGTTCAGTTTTGACAAAGTTATAGGTTCGGAAAGTTTTGACATATTTATAGGTTCGGAAAGTTTTGAAAAGGTTATAGGTTCAAAAAGTTTTAACATAATTTTCGAAAAAAAAACATTTCCAACTATGAATGCGGTTTAATTATTGAGATCGAGCCACGACTAAAACGCCTTTCCTTTTGAAAATCGGTTCAGTTTTGACAAAGTTATAGGTTCGGAAAGTTTTGACATAGTTATAGGTTCGGAAAGTTTTGAAAAAGTTATAGGTTCGGGAAGTTTTAACATAAATTTCGAAGAAAAAACATTTCCAACTATGAATGCGGTTTAATTATTGAGATCGAGCCACGACTAAAACGCCTTTCCTTTTGAAAATCGGTTCAGTTTTGACAAAGTTATAGGTTCGGAAAGTTTTGACATAGTTATAGGTTTGGAAAGTTTTGACAAACTTACAGGTTCGGAAAGTTTTAACATGAATTTCGAAAAAAAAAAACATTTCCAACTATGAATGCGGTTTAATTATTGAGATCGAGCCACGACTAAAACGCCTTTTCTTTTGAAAATCGGTTCAGCTTTGACAAAGTTAAAGGTTTGGAAAATTTTGACAAAGTTACAGGTTCGGAAAGTTTTAACATGAATTTCGAAAAAAAAAACATTTCCGACTATGAATGCGGTTTAATTATTGAGATCGAGCCACGACTAAAACGCCTTTCCTTTTGAAAATCGGTTTAGTTATGACAAAGTTGTAAGTTTGGAAGGTTTTGACATACTTATAGGTTTGGAAAGTTTTGACAAAGTTACAGGTTCCGAAAGTCTTAACATGAATTTCGAAAAAAAAACATTTCCAACTATGAATGCGGTTTAATTATTGAGATCAAGCCACGACTAAAACGCCTTTCCTTTTGAAAATCGGTTCAGTTTTGACAAAGTTATAGGTTCGGAAAGTCTTGACATAGTTATAGGGTCGGAAAGTTTTGAAAAAGTTATAGGTTCGGAAAGTTTTAACATAAATTTCGAAAAAAAAACATTTCCAACTATGAATGCGGTTTAATTATTGAGATCAAGCCACGACTAAAACGCCTTTCCTTTTGAAAATCGGTTCAGTTTTACAAAGTTATAGGTTCGGAAAGTTTTGAAAAAGTTATAGGTTCGGGAAGTTTTAACATAAATTTCGAAAAAAAAACATTTCCAACTATGAATGCGGTTTAATTATTGAGATCGAGCCACGACTAAAACGCCTTTCCTTTTGAAAATCGGTTCAGTTTTGACAAAGTTATAGGTTCGGAAAGTTTTGACATAGTTATAGGTTTAGAAAGTTTTGACAAAGTTACAGGTTCGGAAAGTTTTAACATGAATTTCGAAAAAAAAAACATTTCCAACTATGAATGCGGTTTAATTATTGAGATCGAGCCACGACTAAAACGCCTTTCCTTTTGAAAATCGGTTCAGTTTTGACAAAGTTATAGGTTCGGAAAGTTTTGACATAGTTATAGGTTCGGAAAGTTTTGAAAAAGTTATAGGTTCGGGAAGTTTTAACATAAATTTCGAAGAAAAAACATTTCCAACTATGAATGCGGTTTAATTATTGAGATCGAGCCACGACTAAAACGCCTTTCCTTTTGAAAATCGGTTCAGTTTTGACAAAGTTATAGGTTCGGAAAGTTTTAACATGAATTTCGAAAAAAAAAACATTTCCAACTATGAATGCGGTTTAATTATTGAGATCGAGCCACGACTAAAACGCCTTTTCTTTTGAAAATCGGTTCAGCTTTGACAAAGTTAAAGGTTTGGAAAATTTTGACAAAGTTACAGGTTCGGAAAGTTTTAACATGAATTTCGAAAAAAAAAACATTTCCGACTATGAATGCGGTTTAATTATTGAGATCGAGCCACGACTAAAACGCCTTTCCTTTTGAAAATCGGTTTAGTTATGACAAAGTTGTAAGTTTGGAAGGTTTTGACATACTTATAGGTTTGGAAAGTTTTGACAAAGTTACAGGTTCCGAAAGTCTTAACATGAATTTCGAAAAAAAAACATTTCCAACTATGAATGCGGTTTAATTATTGAGATCAAGCCACGACTAAAACGCCTTTCCTTTTGAAAATCGGTTCAGTTTTGACAAAGTTATAGGTTCGGAAAGTCTTGACATAGTTATAGGGTCGGAAAGTTTTGAAAAAGTTATAGGTTCGGAAAGTTTTAACATAAATTTCGAAAAAAAAACATTTCCAACTATGAATGCGGTTTAATTATTGAGATCAAGCCACGACTAAAACGCCTTTCCTTTTGAAAATCGGTTCAGTTTTACAAAGTTATAGGTTCGGAAAGTTTTGAAAAAGTTATATGTTCGGGAAGTTTTAACATAAATTTCGAAAAAAAAACATTTCCAACTATGAATGCGGTTTAATTATTGAGATCGAGCCACGACTAAAACGCCTTTCCTTTTGAAAATCGGTTCAGTTTTGACAAAGTTATAGGTTCGGAAAGTTTTGACATAGTTATAGGTTTAGAAAGTTTTGACAAAGTTACAGGTTCGGAAAGTTTTAACATGAATTTCGAAAAAAAAAACATTTCCAACTATGAATTCGGTTTAATTATTGAAATCGAGCCACGACTAAAACGCCTTTGCTTTTGAAAATCGGTTCAGTTTTGACAAAGTTATAGGTTCTGAAAGTTTTGACATATTTATAGGTTCGGAAAGTTTGGACATGAATTTCGAAAAAAAAAACATTTGCAACTATGAATGCGGTTTAATTATTGAGATCGAGCCACGACTAAAACGCCTTTCCTTTTGAAAATCGGTTCAGTTTTGACAAAGTTATAGGTTCGGAAAGTTTTGACATAATTATAGGTTCGGAAAGTTTTGACAAAGTTATAGGTTCGGAAAGTTTTAACATAAATTTCGAAAAAAAAACATTTGCAGCTATGA